>JACEIK010005854.1:0-77370 GCA_018107945.1 Datura stramonium
GTAGTCCAGTCCCTGTGGGATCGATACTTGGCTTACTTGAGCCACTTACTACTTGTTCGACCACGTGCACTTGCATGTAGTCATCCAGACAGCCGAACATCTACTATCCTTCCATTGCTTAAACCAAACGTGCACCACTCCCTTCAACTAGTATGAAGCCAAATCAGCGTACTCCTCCCAGTCACCCCCATAATCTGGGTGATCTTCAGAACCTCCTGAATGAACTCATGTGAATACTCATCCACTCTTGACCCAACGTACTCCGGAGGGTTCATTCTCAGAAAATCCCTAACTCCTGCTGCCACTGAATTCTCGTTCTTAGGGACATCCGCTCCCGCCTGCTGATTAACCTGGGCAGTCAAGGCCTGGGCTAACATCTAAATAGATGTCCTAAACTCTGCACAGGCAACTGGCTCGAGTATATGCTCCTCGTGGGCTGTGGGGCATACTGATGCCCATCTCCATTACCATTCTCAAGGCCATTTCCTTTTCCATTTCTCCTTCTATTAACTCTAGGGGGATGCATGATTCTGCAAACGCGTATAGTACGAGTTAGAAAGATAGAGAGAGATTTCATCACACGACTTAGATCATGAAAGAAGGGAACATTTTCTAAATTTCTCATAGCCTCTTCTTAATAAGTATGGTGCGGTTCACACACATGAAAAAGACTCTACTTAACGCGACTCTCGGACACCCTGGGACACTTCAAAACCTAATGCTCTAGTACCAAGTTTGTCACGACCCGAGCATAGGCTCGAATCGAGACACGGGACAAAGAACCCTGAGAGGCTCCAAGTCGACCCATGGAATGAACATAACATCTAACTCATTCATTAAAATGGAAGATTAACGTGAATAACATAGAGGAATTCTAAACATAACATAACTTCTAAATACATACATAAGTTTAAGTTGAATACAAACCATGTGGGAAAAGCCTATAATACTGATGAGTTGATGGGACAAGACCCTAAATACTCACTATAGTCTAAAAACTGAAAAGAAGAGATACAACTGATAAAAAGGGCCTTCACAAGATGAGGACTAACCAACCGAGACTGAGAAGTGCTAGCTCCTGAAGTCTGACTAGTGGCGCGACTGAGTCTGGATATCGAAGCCTGTATCATAAAATGATACAACATAGAATATACGGTCAGTACGTGGAATGCACTTAATATGCAAGGTAAGTAAAACTACTAAGTAACTAAAATCATAAATAATGCATAATATAGAAAATTATAATGATAAGATTTGTAGAGTAGGGGTTGCATGCTATTTTATGAAATCATGATTTGAACATAACTGAACATCATAACTAAACCGAATGACCCAAAGTTGAAAACTGATAATCATAAGTAGAATTGAACATTGAGTCAAACCTATTGAAAACATAATATCATGACTATTGTACATGAATAACTGAAATCATGAGGAACATTGGGAGACTTGTCATATAACCGACAATACCATGATAGAGCTTATGTGGTCCCGACTATCACACCAAAGTGGGAAGAGCAATCCAAAGCTTTGCCAGGGCTAAGAACACTACCATTATTTGGATATCAAGTTGAAGGCCCGTAGGGGGCAGGGGAAGCTCATAAGGGAGGTCCCAAATAATCTGAACATACCTATGTTGCTGCGTAGTTCATAGGCATAGGGTTGACTGACCCCTAGCCTAAACAGTGCTAGACACTACTCCCAAAAACATGCATATACTATCCATCATTTTTCAATGAAGCGAACCATCATTTAGAGACGAAGCTGACTCATAACATATATACATAAATATGATATCATAACATGAGAAGCCTTGGCTCAAATCATACCACAAGCTGAATATACTGAGAGTCTAGACTCCAAAATTATGTGGTAAGCTAAATACATGAAATCGTAAAACATACTTGATCATATGGGCTTGCCCAATACTTAAAGTTCTTGAAATCAACATGATTCACTTTGAAAACACGAGCATAGAAATGAGTATTTTGAAATCATACTTTCTTCATAAACATCTCATCATACTTGAACACATATCTCATGGATCTCAACTTTCCTGAACTTTCATGGATGGGCATCATAATTTAGAAAGCTTGGAAACATAAATTTATAAGTTAAAACACTTTAAAATCTGTCCATTTATCATAAGTCAACATTCAAAACATGCTTAGGTGATACCCATGATAGAAACTTAGGAAATTCACATATTGGGTAGAAACCCCATAAAGTCATCTATAAGGATTTCATGAAATAGAGAGGGATTGGGCATGGGTATGGAAAATTACACCCATTCATGACCCTACATACTTGAAGAAATCCGATTTTTACCACTTCCTTGATTGGCCAAAGAGAATTGAGGAAGAACTTTGAAGAAAACTAGACTTAATCACCTCTCAAACCCCTAAGCTTGTATGCATGAATGAGGATAGGCTTAGAATGACTTAACCCTTCTTAAAACACACTATTTTAAGCTTAAAACAACATTGTTTATGACCCTAAGGCTTAGGAATGACAAAATCACCCTTAATGAATTTTCTTTAAAAACTGCTCTGCCAGTGGCAACGATAGTCACAACGGACCGTTAATGGCTCCCATGGTCCGTTACAACACCTCGTCCTCTAATCCATGATTCACGTCTCATGTCCCCTACCACGAATTAATAGGACGAGTCGTTACAAGCTCCAACGACCTGTTGCTGCCAATCATCGTCATCACCGCCCTATCCTTGGGTTCCTCCCAATGGATGCTTACAATGGCCCGTTGCTCCGAACAACGGGTAATACCAAGACTCGTTGCTTCCTCCCTAATCAAGACAAACCTCACAATGATTCCATCCAATGTCTTGTTAGAACATCAAATGGGCCGTCCTGAGGCCCGTTACTTTCCAGCCGACTTTGCAGCTTCTCACCACAGGAACCTTCCATGGCTTGTTGGTCCCACCAATGATCCATTGAACGTGTCGTCCTGAGTAGATTTTTTAAATATTTTTATGCTAGTTTTCATTTTAACTCAAGAGTTGATCACGGGAAATAATATAGGTCCCGTGATACGCTTTATAGCTTAAATTAGTCGTGTTGTCTACGTTCTTTTATACATTTTCATGTGATTTTATAGGCTTGTTGGTCCCACTAATGATCCATTGAACGTCGCCCCGAGTAGATTTTTTAAATATTTTATGCTACTTTTCATTTTTTTAACTCAAGCATTGATCACGGGAAATAATATAGGTCCCGTGTTACGCTTTATAGCTTAAATTAGTCGTGTTGTCTACGTTCTTTTATACATTTTCATGTGATTTTATATAAAAGTGAAGATATAAAGCAACAACATGATTAGCCTTTGTTTTGTAGGTTTTAAGACTTGAGGAGCTAACCATGAATTGGGAAGTTAGGGCTTGGAGAAGGAATAAACACGCGAATGCCGGCAAAGAGGAGGCCCAAAACAGCCCACCGGCGCGTCGGGCTGGGCGCCACGGCGGTGCAGGCTGCCTAAAACAGCCCCAGCGCGTTGGCAACGTGCCACGGCGAGGGCTCCGCGACAATAAGTGTGTGACGCCATTGCCCAAGCAAAGCGTGGATGACGTTGCCATCGCGGCAACATGCTGCCAAGGCTGATTTTCTGGTTGAATTCCAGTGAGCTTCGCGATGCCTCCATGTCACGAGGCAAAGGTTCGCGATACACCCGCGTGACACGGAGCCGTTCCACGATAGGCCAAATTATGCACTGCCCCATTTACTATAAATAGGACCCTTAGCTCTTATTTTCATTTGGTCACGATTTTATTCAGAAACACTGCATAGGAGTGAAGGGGAAGTGGAGAACTCACCCTAGGGTTCATCAAAGTCCCTTCCCATCTACCAATCTCATGTAAGTATGTAGTTAGGGACGTAGATTAATAGGTAGATTAGAGTAGATTAATGTAGTTTTACTAACATGAATGGCAAGAACCCTTTCCTCTAGGGCTGAAGCCATGGATTATGATTGAAATTCTATGATATTGTTTTGGATGGAGTTGTTGATTGTTGTTTTTGTCTTGCATTCGCTTGTGGTTGTTTTTATGATTGATCACCATAAAAGCATATTGTTGGGAAATAGCTTGAGAAGGCATTACCTAGGTCAGGACATGAATGTGGGGAGCATGAAGTAATCTCGAGAGAGATTCCGTGTTTGGATAGAAATATACCTAACACCTTGCTTGGTTGACACACGGGGTTATGAAAGACCAACTTGGGATGTCACATCACCACTCGAAGAAGTAGGTGCGCGGCTGAGTTGCATTAAAGGGTTAGACGTACGAAAGTCCCTAATCGTTTCCCCGTAAACCACAACATAATGATTGCCTGCGACTAGAAAATTAAACTCCTCGCTCACTAAGATGCAGTGAGGCTAGATTGCCGTGTTAAGAGGCTCAAAGACCATGAACATGCGATTATAATTATGTGAAATAACAATTGTAGTTCCATGCTCATTCCATTGCAAATCTTATTATCGCATGACTAATCGGTTTTAACCCTATGTTGCTCCTAAGGCACTTTCAGAATATTTCGTTGACTCAAACTTAGACTTAAATACTCTTCAACCGAAAATGTCTATAACCAACACTTTAGATATTTAAGATTCACACTATAAATGGATAGTTAGAGGAATGGGTCCAAATTCCTTGGGTTCGATAATCCGTTCTAAAAAGAGCTACTATATTACTTGCACGACCCGCACACTATGGTACTGGGTTTTTGGCGCCGTTGCTGGGACTCGGCGAAGTTTTAATAACTTATTCATTTTTATGTGATTTTGGATTTTCCTAAGTGTTGAGAAACTTGGTCTTAGTTTGTCTATTTGCAGATGTGCTGTCCCGCCGAGCCGGCTAGAAACAGAGAGCTTGCGGAACCGTTGCTTTCAAATCCTGAACGTCAAATCCATTTGCAAAGGAGAATAGCTCTAGAGCAAAGCCGAAGAGACTTCAAGAAAAGGTACAACAACAACCACCCGCGGGACAAGTACAACTCTTATCGGCATTAATGGCAAGAAGACCAGCTTCTCGTCAAGTGGCAATCCCACTAGCGACGAATGTGACTCTAGTATCCGTAAACCGGAGCCCGAAGGAAACTTTGTGCTTAAACAGAATATGGTGCAGCTGTTACATCCCCAGTGGTCAGTTCACCGGAATGGCACATGAGGACCCGTAGCAAAGACTTCATGCAGCTTTCTCTGGAGATAAGCGACACGTTTGTCCCCACCGCGTGTCCACGGATTATGTCCGATTGACCCTCTCCCATTTTCATTGTTGGGAGAGGCGAAAAGTGCTGAAGGCTGAGCCACCGAACCCATTACTTCATGGGATGACTTGGCCGTAAAGTTCTTATCGATTCTTTTCCTTCTGTGCAAGACTCGCAAAGTTGAGAAGTGAGATACTGTGGCTTCAAGCAAAGAATGGGATGAGGGAATTTGTATATGGCTTGGGAAAGATTCAAGTCATTGTTGAGAGACTGTCCCCCATCATCAGCAATCAAATGAAGTGCTGGCCCATACCTTTGTAGAAAGTCTGGACCCACACACAAAAATACTACTAGACTATGCATCGGGTGGCAAGCCTTGGAGAAGACATATGATGAGTTGTACACTTTGTTGAACACTGACAAGGAAATCCAGAGTGGTACAGCGAATCATCAAGAGGGGCAGGAAGAAGATCAGGGCTGACAGAAGCAAGAGGGTTTGAACGCCTTGGTAGCAGCCAGCGCTTAGCTTTGTTTCAACATCGCGTGACTACTAATAACCGAGCATGCACCAACACCAGGCTGTGTTAATGCAATTCTAAGCCTGAGTTGGTGTGAAATTTGTGGTAATAATGGGCATAATGCAGAATTCTTGTGGAGCCAATCCGGAATCAGTCAATTTTGCTGGGAATGTGCAAAGAATCAGAATTTTGGGAACGACTCCAACAGAAATTGGCATGGCCACCCGAATCCTTCTTGGGGTGAAAATCAAAAGCAAGACTTGGCAACCTCAACAACACGCATCAGCAGAGTAGGCAGATTGATGGGCGAGAGCAGCCGCATTGAGGAAACACCGCAGAAAATTATGGAGACTCAGAATCGGCTAGTGGGTAAAATTAGGCGAGGATGGCAAAAGAGCACTTAATGAATCAGCAAGCAGCCACCCGCAATCTTGAAAACAAGTGGGTCAAATAGCAACAAGCCGTAATATGAGGCCACAAGGGGGATTACCAAGCGACGCAGATCCTAACCCCCGGCAGATCAATGCCATCGCCTTTAGAAGCGAAGACAGTTAGGGCCGATGCAAGGCTTGAGAGTGGAGAAAGAGGTGCAAATGAGTTGGTAAGACCAGACTGTTCACCATTACCGATAATCAGGTGCTAGAAAGTAAAAATGTGCAACTTCATTGCAACAGCACAAAGACCACCACTCACCATTTCCGCAGAAATTCAAAAGAGCAAGGAGGAGGAATGTTTCAAAAAGTTCTCTGAGACTTTCAAAGAACTTCACATAAATTCTGTTCTTTATTGATGTCTTGCGTGGAATGCCCAAGTATGCTAAATACTTGAAGGACGTGATGGCGAACAAAGTTAGATTGGTGGATGTCCAGACTGTAGCACTGACTGAGGAGTGCAGTCACAGGTGTTGAGCAAATGCCAAAGAAGAAGCTTAAAGACTCCAGTGAGTTTTACTCCTCCCCATACAAATTGGTAAAGCTGAAGTGACCAGCTCTGGTGTGATTTAGGGGCAGCGCTAATCTAATGCCCCTATCCTTATTCAACACCTTGGGGCTGGGAAGACCGAGACCGATAAGGTTGATGTTGCACTGGCCGAAGAAGCTGTAAAGACACTGAGATCATAGAGGACCTTCTCATCAAAGTAGGTAAATTTATTATATCCGCCGATTTTATTGGTTTTAGATTTTCAAAGTTGATGACCAGTACCCTAATCTTGGGATCTATTCTTGGCCACCGGAGGAGCTGCGTGATTGATTTGAGAGAAGGGACCCCTTAAAATGAGGGTCGAGGATGAAGAAGAAATCTTCCGGTCTACCGAGAGCTAAACCCAGATCCGCACACTACAAAAACCTTTGTCAAGTTAGTGTGTTGGCAGAGGATAAGTGTGGGGTGGAGGAGTCCACAGGTGCACGGCCAAAGGCAAGATCAAGTGTCTCGAGTCCGATAAAGGGCTTCAAATTAAAAAGAAGTTAGAGAAAGGAGGAACAGAGTGGAGGTCAAGCTTCCTCTCGACAAGAAAAGAAAGGAGATGGCTCTAAAGAGAACCCGTGCATGAGGATGTCCTGAAAAGGGCAGTCCACGTCGTGCCACGACGTAAAATAAGGCGCTGCTTGGGAGGCAATCCAAGGGTACCTGTGCACAGTGGAGGGAAGTCTCGAGTACTCCTGAGGAGGTGTTTAGGAAGCGCTGAAGAGGAAAAGTGTGGGGTCGACCACTCACGTGTGCAATTTGTGGAAAACATGCTACTACGGGGCCTAAAGGCCTCAGGGAGCATTTCTCGCCTCTTGAAATGTTAATTTGATGCTACGGGGACATAGCATGATTTAAGTGTGGGGTGAGGGAAATTTCGGTGAAATTTCAAAATTTTTGTGCTTAACAAATTGTTGGTGAATGTAATGCTTGTTTGGAAAATGAGAAAATTTTGAAAAATCTTTGTGAGTCAAGCATGAATTCATCACCCGTTGGTTTTTCTTTTCGGTTCTTTTCCGACGGGGTCTTTGAACCGAAGAATAAAATTTTTTATTTTTAATTTTTTTCTGTTGTCCGTACATAATGTTTTAGTCAGACTGAGGGACTGTTTCCGACTATATGGATGACGACTGTCTTGAGGAAAATTAGTCGATAGATGCCTAGTTTTTGAAACCATAGCTAACTGGTGCTTGATGTTCTGTTACGTGCTAATGGTTGTAGGACGGGCAGGTTCCGTGTTGAAGCATGCAAGTTTATAACTTTATTTGAGACACTTAGGCTCTTGGAATGACTCAATATAATTGAAGCTTACCTTTTGAATTCTGATTAGCCGAGTAAGAGTCTCATTAATGTGTCTTGAATTGAGCATGTAAAGGAGTGTAAGGTTTTTTGAGTATTCTATGCTATTGTGGATTGTCTAGAACTTGCCCGGTGTGTGTATGAAGCGAAATAAGGATGTGAATTGTAGGAGATGATTTAGGCATTTCTTTGAATTAACCCAATTTTTATCCCTCGTTTCTTTACCTACCTGAGAAATTAATCCTAGGGTTAGCCCCATCGAGCCTTGAGCCTATTCGCATAGCCGGCAACATGTTTATTCCTTTTCTTTCATTAACTCTTGAATTTGACCCAAAGCTCCTAAGCGCTTGAAGAAGAAAAAATCTAAAAGAATAAAGGAGTGAGGAGAATGAAAAGAAATGAAAAGTAGCAAGTTGTAGAAGTTGAGAAAAGGTCAAAGGAAAATTTTGTGAAAAATGGTTGATTATTGTAAGGAGTAAGAAAACAAAGCAATGAAAAAAAAAAAAATTATTACTTTATAGAGCTCCTTACTGACAAGTCAAAAGTGCCTTCAAAAAAGGGAAACAAAAGAGGAAAGAAAACTACCAAGGAGAAAAAGGGAAGTAAGGGAAGGGAAGTTCACAATGAAGGGCGTGATGTATTAAAAGCGCTTAGGAAAGATAGTCACTATTAATCGCCATAATAGTACCTACCCGTACTTGAGTTACATTACAACCTACAGTCCTAATTGATCTTACATTCATACATCCTTAAATTAGTGGAGTAAAACACTAAGGGCAAGCTTATGGGTCATGACATGAAGCATGAATTCTTTGTGAGAGTGAGGCAATTTTTTTTATATACCCACACATGTTGTGATGTAAAAATTAGTTTTTGCGTGTGATTGGGTAACTCTCTTCCGTGAGGGCACATGTTGAATGAAGGATAATTCATGTAAGATTTAATCAGCTGATTTGCATGAGTTTGCTTAAATTGAGTCGAGCCCTTGAGGTTAAGAAGTCTTTAACATAGTTGTATTTCATAGCATGTTCTATTTTAACTTGTATCTTACTTAAATCATTATAGCCGTAGCTTGAGTTATCTTGCTAAATTAGTTATGTGAAATTCTCCATAGGCATGAAATGTAAAAGGTTGTTCGAGACTTAACAAGGCTTATGGAAGTTGTGGATCACGGGAAACAATATAGGTCCCGTGTTACGCTTTATAGCTTAAATTAGTCGTGTTGTCTACATTCTTTTATACATTTTCATGTGATTTTATATAAAAGGAAGATATAAATAAATCCAACATGATTAGCCTTTGTTTTGTAAGTTTTCGATGACTTTTGAGGAGCTAAATCATGAAATGTGGGGAAGTAGAGGCTTTGAGAAGGAATAAACACGCTAACGTCATAAAGAGGGGGAGTGCCCAAAACAGCCCCACCGGGGCGCTGCCGGGCGAAGTGCCACGGCAGGCAGGCTGCCTGGAAAACAGTCTCCCATGTGCTCTGGGCAACGTGCCACGGCATGAGGGCTCCGCGACCACAAGTGTGTGACGCGCTGCCTAAGCAGCGTGCCACGTTGCCATCGCGGCAACATGCCGCCAAGGCCGATTTTCGGTTGAATTCCAAAGGAGTTACGATGCCTCCGTGTCACGGAGGCAGTGTTCATGATACACTCCGTGACACGGAGCCGTTCCACGATAGGCCAAATTATGCATGTTCTCCATTTACTATAAATAGGACCCTTAGCTCTTATTTTCATTTGGTCACGATTTTATCTTAAAAATCGCATAGGAGTGAAGGGGAAGTGGGAGAACTCACCTAGGTCTAATAAAGTCCCCTTCCCATCTACCAATCTCTATGTAAGTATGTAGTTAGGAGTAGATTAATAGTAGATTAGGAGTAGATTAACGTAGTTTTACTAACATGAATGGCAAGAACCCTTCCTCTAGGTTGAAGCCATGGATTATGATTGTAATTCTAAGGATATTGTTTTGGAATTGAGTTGTTGATTGTTGTTTTTGTCTTGCAATTCTGTTTTGTGGTTGTTTTTATGATTGATCACCATAAAAGCATATTGTTAGCTTGGGAAATAGCTTGAGAAGGCATTACCTAGGTCAGAACATGAGAATGTGGGGAGTATGAAGTAATCTCGAGAGAGATTCCGTGTTTGGATATATACCTAACACCTTGCTTGGTTGACACACGGGGGTTATGAAAGACCAACTTCTGGGATGTCACATCACCACTGAAGAAGCAGGTGCGCGGCTGAGTTGCGTTAAAGGGTTAGACGATGAAAGCCCCACCGTTTCCCCGTAAAACCACAACATAATTGATTGCCCGCGCGACTGTAGTAAACCAAACTCCTCGCCTCACTAAGATGCAAAGGAGGCTAGATTGCCGTGTTAGAGTGGCTCGAAAGATCATGAACATGCGATTATAATTATGTGAAATAACACTGTGTTCCATGCTCATTCCATTGCAAATCTTATTATCGCATGATTAATCGGGTTTAACCCTATGTTGCTCCTAAGGCACTTTCATAATATTTCGTTGACCCAAACTTAGACTTAAATACTCTTCAACCGAAAATGTCTATAACCAACACTTTAGATATTTAAGATTTACACTATAAATGGATAGTTAGAGGAATGGGTCCAAATTCCTGGGTTCGATAATCCGGTTCTTAAAAGAGCTACTCTATTACTTGCACGACCCGCACACTTGCGGGCACGCGGGTTTTTGGCGCCGTTGTTTGGGGACTCTGCGAAGTTTTAATAACTTATCTATTTTTATGTGATTTTTGATTTTCCTTAAGTGTTGAGAAACTTGGTCTTAGTTTGTCTATTTGAGTGACAGTTGTCCTACCGAGCTGGCTAGAAACAGAGCTTGTGGAACCGTTGCTTGAACCTCAACGTCAAATCCATTTGCAAAGGAGAATAGCTCTAGAGCAAAAGCCGAAGAGACTTCAAGAAAAGGTACAACAACAACCAATTCATGTATGGGCACAATCATATCAGCATCAATGGCAGCAAGACCAGTTCGCGAAGTGGCAATCCCACTAGCGACGAATGTGACTCTAGTATCTCGTAAACCTGAGCCTCGGAGGAAACTTTGAGCTTAAACAGTATGGTGCAGCCGTTACATTCTAGTGGCCGCCTAATCGGAATGGCACATGAGGACCCGCAGCAAAGACTTACATAGCTTTCTTGGAGATAAGCGACACGTTCGTCCCCACCGGCGTGTCCATGCAGATTATGTCCGATTGACCCTCTCCCATTTTCATTGTTGGGAGGCTGGTATGGCTGAAGGCTCAGCCACCGAACTCCATTACTTCATGGGATGACTTGGCCGAAAGTCTTTATCGCATTCTCTTTCCTTCTTGTGCAAGACTGCAAAGTTGAGAAGTGATACTGGCTTAAAGTGCCACTTGATGAGAACTTGTATATGGCTTGGGAAAGATTCAAGTCATTGTTGAGAGACTGCCCCCATCATCACAATCAAATGAAGTACGGCCCATACTTTGTAGAAAGTCTAGACCCACATACAAAAATATTACTAGACTCTGCAGCGGGTGGGCAAGCCTTGGAGAAGACATAGATGAGTTGTACACTTTGCTGGAATGTAATTGCACAAGGAAATCCAAAGAGGCGGTACAGCGAATCACCGCAGGGCGTGAAGAAGATCGTGACATGGTATAAGAGGTTTGAAATGCCTGGCAGCACAGTTAGCTTTGTTTCAACATCAAATGTTGACTCAGTTCAATAACTCGAGTATGCACCAACACCAGGGCCAGTTAATGCAATTCAGCAAGCTCCGAGTTGGTGTGAAATTTGTGGTAATAATGGGCATATGTAATTTGTGGAGCTAATCTGAATCGGGCCAATTTTGTTGGGAATGTGCACAGAATCAGAATTTTGAAACAACTCCAACAGAAATTGCAGCCACCCGAATCCTTCTTGGGGTGAAATCAAAAGCAGAATTTTATGCAACCTCAACAACATCAAGATTGTGCGTAGTAGCAGATTGACGGCGTAGACACCGCATTGAGGAAACACTGCAGAAAATTATGGAGACCCGTAATCGCTAGCAGAAAATTAGGCGAGGATGGCAGCAGACTTAATGAATCAGCAAGTAGCCACCCGCAATCTTGAAAAAAAATGGTGGGTCAAATAGGCAGCTGTCGGGGAATATGAGGCCACAAGTGGGGATTACCAAGCGACAGATCCTAACTCCTACAGATCAATGCCACTGGCCTAGAAGCGGAAGACAGTTAGCTGGTGCAGTGCCTAGGAGAGTGGAGAAAAGAGGTGCAGCCGGAGTTGGTAAGACCAGGACCGTCCACCACATCGGGAGCAATCAGTGGTGCTAGAAAACAAAATGTGCAAACCTTCATTGCAATTGAAGACAAAGACCACCAATTAAACCATTTCCGCGTGAATTCAAAAGAGCAAGGAGGAGTGAATGTTTCAAAAGTTCTTTGAGACTTTCAAAGAACTTCATAAATGTTACTTATTGATGCCCTATAGGGAATGCCCAAGTATGCTAAATACTTGAAGGACGTGACATAACAAAGTTAGATTGGTGGATGTCCAAGATCGAGAGTTAACGATCGAGGAGTGTGCTTCGCTGTGGTGTTGAGCAAAATGCCAAAGAAGCTCAAAGACCGTGCGGAGTTTTACTCCTCCCTATACAAATTGGTATTGAAGGATCCGAGCTCGTGTGATTTAGGGGCGCCAGCTAATCTAATGCCCTATCCTTATTCAACACCTTGGGGTTGGGAAGATCGAGACCGATATGGTTGATGTTTGCCTGGCCTGACAAGTCGCAGAGTGCCACCTCGACGGGATCATAGAGGACCTTCTTATCAAAGTGCAGGTAAATTATTATACCTGATTTTATTGTTTTAGATTTTCGTGTTGATGACCGTGTACCCTAATCTGGGACGGCCATTCTGGCCACCGGAGGATGTAGTGATTGATTTGGCAGAAGTGGACCCCGAAAATGAGGGTCGAGGATGAAGAAGAAATCTTCCGGCTCTACTTGAGTTAAACCCATCCGCACACTACAAAACCTTTGTCAAGTTAGTGTTACAGAGGATATGTGTGGGGTGGAGGAGTCCATGCACGGCCAAAGGCAGTATCAAGTGTTCAACCCCGAGTCTCGAGCAAAGGGCTTCAAATTAAAAAGAAGTTGAGAAAGTGGAGGAACAGAGGGAGGTCAGTTTCCCTCGACAGCAAAAGAGAAGGAGATGGTTCTCGAAAGAGAACCTGTATGAGGATGTCCCGAAAAGGGCAGTCCACGCTAGATTTTATCGCAAAATAAGGCGCCGTTTGGGAGGCAATCCAAGGGTACTCAGCACTGTGTGGAGGGAAGTCCGAGTGCCCCTGAGGAGGGAAGCAGGAAGCTGAAGAGGAAAAGTGTGGGGCCTAATACTCACGTGTGCAATTTGTGGAAAACATGTTACTAGCCGGGCCTAGTAGCCCCTTGGGGAGTATTTCATCTCTGAAATGTTAATTTGATGCTACGACATAGCATGATTTAAGTGTGGGGTGAGGAATGAAATGTTTTGTGCTTAACAAATTGTTGGTGAATTAATGCTTGTTTGGAAAATGAGAAAAATTTGAAAATCTTGTGAGCCGCTTACGAATTCATCACTCCGTTGGTTTTTCTTTCTACTCTTTTCCGACGGGGGTCTTTGAACCGAAGAATAAAATTTTTTATTTTTAATTTTTTTCTTGTTGTCTGTACATAATGTTTAGTCAGAGCAGGGACTGTTTCCCACGATGGATGACGACCGTCTTGAGGAAAATTAGCGATAGATGTCGGGCTTTTGAAACCATAGCTAATTGGTGCTTGATGTTCTTGTTATGTGCTGACGTGGTTGTGGTGTGGATGGCAGGTTTTGCTGAAGCATGCAAGCTGAGTAACTTTTATTTGAGACACTTAGGCTCTTGAATGTGACTCCAATATAATTGAAGCTTAATTTTGAATTTTTTATTTTTTGATTTATTAAATTGTTTTTTTAAATATCTTAAGTTAAGCATGTGCAGTGAGTGTAATTTTTGGAGAGCTCCTATGCTATTGTGATTGTCTAGAACTTGCCTGGTGTGTATGAAGCGAAATGGAAGGATGTGAATTGTAGGAGATGATTTAGGCATTTCTTGAATTAACCCAATTTTTTCCCCTCGCTTTACCTACCTTGAGAAATTAATCCTAGTTAGCCCCATTGAGCCTTGAGCCTATCATGATAGCTGCAAAACATGCTTAATCCTTTTCTTTCATTAACCTTGAATTTGACCCAAAGCTCCTAAGCGCTTGAAGAAGAAAAATCTAAAAGAATAAAGGAGTGAGGAGAATGAAAAGAAATGAAAAGTAGCAAGTTGTAGAAGTTGAGAAAAGGTCAAAGGTGCACTTTTGTGAAAATGGTTGATTATTGTAAGGAGTAAGAAAACAAAGTAATGAAAAATATTACTTGAGAGATTCATCACAAGTCAAAAGTGCCTAAATAAAAGGGGAAACAAAAAAGAGGAAAAAGAAATCACTAAGGACAAAAAGGTGAAGTAAGTGAATGGAAGTTCACAATGAGGGCGTGATGTATTAAAAGCGCTTAGGAAAGATAGTCACTATTACTGGCCAGTATAGCAACTTACACCGCACTGAAGTTACATTACAACCTACAAAGTCCTAATTGATCTTACATTCATACATCCTTAAATTAGTGGAGTAAAACACTAAGGGGGTTTATGGGTCATGACATGAAGCAGACCTCTTTTGTGAGAGTGAGTGAAATTTTCTTACATACCCACACAGTCAGATGTAAAATCACTTTAAAATGATTGCACTCCTTCCATAGAAAGGCAGCAAAGTGAATAAATACATTAATCATATGCAAGATTTAATCAAAGCTGACTGGAAATAGAGTTTGCATTAAACTGAGAGCTGATCTTTGAGGCAGAAGCTTCCACATCGTCACAGTACGCCCTGTTTACAACCCTAATCTGCACAAATCATTATAGGTGTAGCTTGAGTTATCTTGCTAAATTAGTTATGAAATTCTCCAGGCATGAAATGTAAAGGTTGTTCGAGGACGAACAAGGCTTAAGTGTGGGGGTTGTGATCACGGGAAATAACATAGGTCCCGTGTTACGCTTTATAGCTTAAATTAGTCGTGGTTGTCTACATTCTTTTTATACATTTTCATGTGATTTTATATAAAAGTGAAGATATGCTAACCAACATGATTAGCCTTTGTTTTGTAAGTTTTCGATGACTTTTGAGGAGCTAAATCATGAAATGTGGGGAAGTTAGGGCTTGGAGAAGGAATAAACACGTGAACGTCGGCAAAGAGGGAGGCCCAAAACAGCCCACCGGCGCAAGCCGGCGAGTGCCACGCAGGCAGGCTGTCAACAAAGTTTCCTTACGCGCTGCTAAGTAACGTACACGCATGAGGGCTCCGCGACCACAGTGTGCGACGCGCCGCCTGGGCAGCGTGACACGTTGCCATCGCGGCAACATGCTGCCAAGGCCGATTTTCGGGTTTGAATTCCAGTGAGCTGCGGATGCCCGCAAGGTCACGGAGGCAAGAGCCCGCGATACACTCCGTGACACCTGAGCCGCTCACTAAGATAGGCCAAATTATGCAGGTTCTCCATTTACTATAAATAGGACCCTTAGCTCTTATTTTCATTTGGTCACGATTTTATTCAGAAAACTGCATAGGAGTGAAGGGGGAAGTGGAGAACTCACCTAGGGTTCATATCAAAGTCCCTTCCCATCTACCAATCTCATGTAAGTATGTAGTTAGGAGTAGATTAATAGTAGATTAGGAGTAGATTAACGTAGTTTACTAACATGAATGGCAAGAACCCTTCCTCTAGGGTTGAAGCCATGGATTATGATTGTAATTTATGATATTGTTTTGGAATTGAGTTATTGATTGTTGTTTTTGTCTTGCAATTCGTTTTGTGGTTGTTTTTATGATTGATCACCATAAAAGCATACTGTTAGCTTGGGAAATAGCTTGAGAAGGCATTACCTAGGTCAGGACACAGAATGTGGGGAGGCCAGTATCTTTGATGTTCCTGTGTGCTGATGAAATATACTAACATCCTGCTTATTTACACTGTGTTATGAAAGACCAACTTGGGATGTCACATCACCACTGCCTGAAGTAGGTGCCGGCTGAGTTGCGTTAAAGGGTTAGACGTACGAAAGTCCCTAATCGTTTCCCCGCAAACCACAACATAATTGATTGCCCGCGACTAGAAAACAAACCTCGCTCACTAAGAGAATGAGGCTAGATTGCCGTGTTAAGAGGCTCGAAAGATCATGAACATGCGATTATAATTATGTGAAATAACAATTGATAGTTCCATGCTCATTCCATTGCAAATCTTATTATCGCATGACTAATCGGTTTTAACCCTATGTTGCTCCTAAGGCACTTCTCTCTGTGAATATTTCGTTGACTCCAAACTTAGACTTAAATACTCTTCAACCGAAAATGTCTATAACCAACACTTTAGATATTTAAGATTCACACTATAAATGGATAGTTAGAGGAATGGGTCCAGTCCCTTGGGTTCGATAATCCGGTTCTTAAAAAGAGCCACTATATTACTTGCACGACCCGTACACTTGCGGGCACGTCAAGAGTCTAGTCTTAGAAACTTCTGGGCCATTACACTGGGTTACCAATGCACATCTTTAATAACGATACATGAAAATCTCTGTGTACTGATGCTAACTCCGCTGATAGCTCCAACTCATAAGCCACATTGCCAACACGTCTCAAAATCCTGTATGCGCCAACATATCAGGGACTAAGCTTCCCTTTCTTTCTGAATCTCATCTGTCCCTTCATGGGAGACACCTTCAAAAACACCCAATCATCGACTTCAAACTCGAGTTCTCTCCGTCTAACATTTGCATATAACTTTTGATGACTCTAAGTTGTTTTCGGCCTTTCCCTTATAAGCTAAACTTTCTCTATGGCCTCATGAAGTAACTCTGGCCCTGTCAACGTGGCTTTTTCTACCTCGAACCAACAAATAGGAGACCTACACCTCTTCTTATACAGAGCCTAAAATAGAGCAATCTAGATACTAGAGTGGTAATTGTTGTTGTAAGTGAACTTGATAAGAGGTAAATGATCATCTCAACTTCCTTTGAAGTAAATTACACAATATATTAGAAAATCCTCAAGAGTCTGAATGTTCTACTCAGCCTAACTATCTGCCTGTGGGTGAAAAGTTGTGCTAAGATTGACTTGAGTACCAAGTCTCTTATGAAATAATCTTTGAAACTGTGAGGTAAGGTAAGTACCCCTATCCAAAATGATGGACAAAGGAACTCCATGCAATCGAACAAACTCTCAAATATATAATCTAGCATAGTCCTAAGCTGAATCAGTAGTTTTGACCGATAGCAAATGAGATGCCTTGGTCAACCTCTCTACCACCACCCATATAGTGTCATACTACGGTGAGTGCGAGGCAACCATGTAGTGGGGATACTAATGTCTTGTAGCATACCTCCAGGTATTTGATGCTCCATTATCACTTGTTTACAATTCGGACACTTAGCCACAAACTCTGCTATGTCCCTCTTCATGTTATTCCACCAATAGACTTTTTGTAGGTCACAACATATCTTGATGGCATCTGGATGTATAGAGTATCGGGAACCATGAGCCTCAGACAACATCCTTTCTCTTAAATCATTGACATTCGAAACATATAAATGACCTTGATAATGAAGTACACCATCTCCCCCCTGGGAAAAGACCTACACCTTCTAATTTTTAACTGCTTCTTTCACTTCCCCAAAATAGGATCCTCATCTTTCCTATCCTTGACCTCAATCACCAAAGAAGATTCTGACCCATTCTGAATAATGACACTACTATCTGTTGAATCCATAAGGCGAACCCCTAATCATGCAAGCCAATGCAAAACCTTCACCAACTCTTTCCTTCCATCTTCCACATGAGAAACAATCTCCATGAATAGTTTGCTAAGGGCATCCGCCACTACATTGGCGTTGCTTGGATGATAAAGGACACTCATTTCATAGTGATTGAGCAGCTCTAACCATCTCCTTTGTCGCAAATTAAAGTCCTTCTGGGTGAACACATATTGTAGGCTCTTATGGTCTGTGAACACATCCACGTGCACCCCATAAAAGTAGGGCCTCCAACTCTTCAATGCAAACACTGCTGCCGTCAACTCTAGGTAATGTATCGGATAATTCTTCTCATAAGTCTTAAGCTGTCTAAAGGCATACGTAATGACCTTACCATGCTGCATCAACACACATCCAAGACCAACCCTAGGGGCATCAAATACACAATGAATCCATCTGTACCCTTAGGTAGGGTCAATATTGGGCCTGAAGTGAGTTGAGTCTTTAACCCATGAAAACTCTTCTCACAGGACTCCGACCACTAAAATTTGACTTTCTTTTCCGTCAACTTAGTCAACGGTGCTGCAACTGATGAAAATCCTTCAACAAACTTCCTATAATAGCCAGCTAAACCTAGGAAACTCCTGATATCAGAAGGATTAACTGGCTTCGGACAATTTTCACTTCCTCTATCATTTTGAGAGTTGACCTACAGACCCTCACTAGACATGACATAGCCCAAAAATGATGTTGAGTTCAGCCAAAACTCACACTTTCTGAATTTAGAAACAGTTGGTCATCCTTTAGATTCTATAGGACTACCCTCAAATGAGTGATATGCTTCTCCTTACTCTGAGAGTATATCAGAATGTCGACTATGAAGACAATCACTAATAGGTCCAAATATGTCTTGAATACACTGTTCATATCAGATCCATGAAAGCTGTAGGAGCGTTTGTTAGTCCAAACGACATAACGACAAACTCATAATGACCATACCGAGAATATCACTCTCCCTAACTCTTAGCTGATGATCCCCGGATCTGAGGTCTATCTTTGAGAAGAACTTAGCACCCTAAAGTTGGTCAAACAAGTCATCAATTCTAGGGAGGGGATACTTATTCTTGATTGTAACCTTGTTCAACTGTCAATAGTCAATATACAATTGAAGAGACCCATCCTTCTTTCGATCAAAGAGAACTGGTGCACCCCACAGGGGCTTGCTAGATCTAATGAAACCCTTATCTAGAAGATATTTCAATTGCTCTTTCAAGTCCTTTAGCTCACCTAGAGCCATTATGTATGGAGGAATATATATAGGCTGCATATTGGGAAGAAGGTCAATACCAAAGTCAATCTCACACTCGAGAGGGACTCCTGGTAGATCATCTAGGAAAACCTCTGGATACTCACATACTACAGGGACATACTGAAGATTCGGGGTCTCGGATGTAGCATCCTTAACTCGAATTAGATGGTACACGCAACCCTTGAAAATCATCTTTCTGGCCTTAAGGTAGGAAAAAAAGAGACCAACAAGCATAGATGAACTACCCTTCCATTCTTGGACGAGCTCACCCAGGAATTGGAACTCTACTGTTCGGGTTCTACAATCCACTGAGGCATAATATGAATGCAATTGATCCATGACAAAGATAACATTGAAATAAGTCATGTCTAACTCTACTAGATCGGTTGAGGTGACTTTCTGAAGGACTATGACAGGAAAGTTTCTATATACCCATCGAGGTATAACTGAGTTATCGACTGGAGTAGAGACTGAGAAGGGTTCTAATAGAATTTTCAGACTGACTCCAAAACTAATATCAACATAAGGCTTCACAGAAGATAAGGTAGCTTCTGTATCTAACAATGCATAAAATCAAAATGGAATGACCACATCTGGAGAGCCTCCTGCTCCTAATGATATGAGAGGGAATAACATCTAGTCTTACATTAAACCTGCACATGAACCTGCTAAGAACTCTCTGGTGTGCATCCTACCACACCCACTAACATAAGGCTTCACGTAAGATAAGGTAGCTTCTGTATCTAATAATGCATAAAATCAAAATGGAATGACCACATCCTGGAGAGAGCCTCCTGCTCCTAATGATATGAGAGGGAATAACATCTAGTCTACATTAAACCCGCACATGAACTCCGCTAAGAACTCTTCCGGTGTGCATCCTACCACACCCACTACAAACTTGAATGCTAGGCCTTCATCGACATGCCCCTTGACCTTGCTCCTAATGATACGAGAGGGCATAGTCATTCAGTCTTACATTAAACCTGCACATGAACCTGCTAAGAACTCTCTGGTGTGCATCCTACCACACCCACTACAAACTTGAATGCTAGGCTCTACTGACATGCTCCCTTGACCTTGAGAGCCCAATGCCCATCCCCTCTAATCATGCCTAGATCATTATTGCATATTGGTTTATGATGGTGTTGGGGCTGAGGACCTCTGGTTGGATAGCTAGCAATATCTAGAACCGGACCTTTGCTGGGAATATCCAAAGCTACCTATCCTGGCCCTCTTGGCCTCTCTCTCCCTTTCGTTTATGTGATCCGCCTCTATTTGCTAGGACTAAATAACCAATTGAGAGATGTCTAGATCACTATTTAGCATTTTAGTCATACACTCCTTGACCAGTGAATATGACACTCCATACACAAATCTATTCATACAGGCTCTCTGATCTGTAACAATCTTCAGTGTATACTTGGATATCCAGGTGAACTCCAAGTCATACTCTTGCATAGTAATATTGTTCTATCACAAGTTGACGAACTTCGCCGCCTTTTCTTCCTTCAACTCCCTAGGGAAGAATTTGTCTAGGATGGGAGTCATGAACTCATCCTAGCTCACAGAAACTGCGCCCACTGCTCTAGCATCCCACCACTGATGGTACCAAATACAAGCAACCCCCTTCAGCTGATAGGAGGCTAAGTCCACTCTCTCTTCTCCCGATACCCCCATAATCTAGGTGATCTTCTGTACCTCTTCAAGAAACTCATGCAGGTCCTCATCCATTCTTTACCTAAGGAACTTAAGTGGATTCATCTTGAGGAAGTCCAAAACCTGAGTCGGCGTTGTGTTCCCATTATAAGGGACACGGGTCATCGCCTGCTGGTTGACCTAAGAAATCAAATCCTGTGCAAAAATCTGAAATGCCGCTTTAAACTCGTTATGAGAGACTTGCTCGGGCAAAGGACCTACTGGTGCTGGAGGGCTTGCTGATTCCCATGTCCATTGCCATCTTCTTAGCCATTTCCATTTCCATTCCTTTTACCATTTACTCGGTGTGGAGGCATGATTCTGCAAACGTGTATAGCACAAGTTAGAAGGTTAGAGAGATACTTCATCGCACGATATAGATCATAAATGAAGGGGAATTTCCTAAAACGTCTTGTAGCCTCTCCTCTATAAGTGTGGCACGTATCACACCCATGAAAAAAACTCTAATCAATGCGGCTTTCAAACACCCTAGGATGCTCTAAACCTTTGATCTGATACATAGTTTGTCACGACCCAAACATAGGTTAGGAACTAGACACGGAACCTAGAACCACGAATTGCTCCAAGTAGACCCATGGCATGAACATAGTTGATAAAGAGCATACGTTAAATG
The DNA here is from genome assembly GCA_018107945.1 of Datura stramonium. Taxonomy (NCBI): domain Eukaryota; kingdom Viridiplantae; phylum Streptophyta; class Magnoliopsida; order Solanales; family Solanaceae; genus Datura; species Datura stramonium. The sequence continues at coordinate 21,527 of JACEIK010005854.1, forward strand.
AAATTGATAAACTAAACATGAATAAGCAGAAGTATGCATACATAATGATCATAAAAAGATTCAACACTGACTAGCTGAGATCCTACATATTGTCTAAAAAGCCTATAAAATAACTAAAGAGCTGATGGTTTGGCCATCTCCTTTCATTCGGAGTTGCCANATTCAACACTGACTAGCTGAGATCCTACATATTGTCTAAAAAGCCTATAAAATAACTAAAGAGCTGATGGGACAATATTTCCAACTAGCTCACCAAACGTCTAAAAACGTAAAGTAACACAACTCAAAGATCTAAAGGTCCTCAAAGGATGAGGTCTCACAAATAAGAGAACAGGACTAAACATGGGAGATTGGTTAAAGGCGAGACTTAGTCTGAACATCTGAATCTGTATCATGAAATGATACAACATAGGGTATGCGGTCAGTACTTAAAATGTACAGAGTATATAATCTAAGTAAAAATAGGCTAAGTAAGTATAACTTAAATCATGCACATCACATAACCATAAGATCATGAGTGTAAGAACTGCAAGATGATATCTGAAAACATGCATAGTCATAAATGAACCTCATATCAGAATCGAATGACCCAAAGCTGAAAATAGTATCATATGACTTTCCATAGCTGAAACCATAAGTAAAAGATTATAAACTAATCATTGGGTCAAACCTTCTGATAACATAATATCATAAGTCAGAAAAATGTATAACTGATATCATGAGGAACAATAGGAGACTCATCACAACCGCCACCATCACGATAGAGCTTACGTGATACCCCAACTATTACACTTAAGTGGACAGAGCCGTCAAAAACCTTATTGTCACTACCTGATCATAGGCCCAGATAAAGACACAGGACAAGGAACCCCGAGAGGATCCAAGTTAATCCATGGCATGAACATAACATCTAACTCGATCAATAAAAGCGAAAGATCAATTATAATAAACATAGAGAAAGTCTAAACATAACATAATATAATAATACAACACAAGTCTGAAGTTGAATACAATCTATTTCTAGAAAGCCTCTAATTATGATGAGTTGACGGGACAAGACCCCAACTAACTCTCTAAGTCTGAAACTGAAAACATCAAGATAACTGGTAAGGAATGGCCCTCGGGAGATGAGGACTCACCACTAAAGCTGGATGCTAACTCAAGAAACTGGCTAATGACGGGGCTGAGTCTGAAGATCGAAGTCTGTATCATAAAATAATACAACATAGAGTATGTGGTCATTATGTGGAATGTACCAAGTATGCAAAGTAAGTAAAACCGCTTAAGTTAAATTAGAAATAATGCATAATATAAAACAAAATCAAGATAATAATCTATGGGTAGGGATTGCATGTTGTTTTCTAAAATCATNAGTAAAACCGCTTAAGTTAAATTAGAAATAATGCATAATATAAAACAAAATCAAGATAATAATCTATGGGTAGGGATTGCATGTTGTTTTCTAAAATCATGATCTAAAAATAACTAAACATCATAACTATATCGAATGACCCAAAGCTGAAATATAATAATCATATACATTAGGTAAAACCTGCTGAAAACATATTATCATGACTTATGTACATGCATAACTGAAATCATAAGAAACAATGGGAGACTCGTCATATAACCGAAATTACCACGATAGAGCTTACATGGTCCCGACTATTACACTCAAGTGGACAGATCCGTCCAATGCCTTTCCAAGGTTAAAGACACTACCATGATATCGATATCAAGTTGAAGGCCCCTTGGGGTAGGGGAAAGCTCAAAAAGGAGGTCCTGTATAATCTGATCATACCTATCTTGGCTCGTAGTTCTGAGGCATGGAGTTGACTGACCCTTAGACTACTCGATGCTAGAAGAAACTCCCAAAAACATGCATATGCTATCTATTATTTTTCAACGAAGCTGACCATCATCTAGTGACAAAGATGAATAATCATGTACATATAAATCTACAATTATACATGAGGAGTCTTGGGTCAAACCATACCACAAGCTTAACATAATTGGGAGTCTTGACTCCAAAACCATGTGGTATGCTAATATGTGAAATCATAAATCATACTTGAACATATGGGCTTTCCCAATACTTAACATGTTTAAAAATACTTGATTCACTTGAAAACATGATCATAGACATGGGTAACTTAAAAACATTATTCTCTCATAAATATATCATCATACTTGAACATATATCATAGATCTCAACTGTCATGAACTTTTCATGGATGGGCATCACAATTTATAGTATTTGAAAACATAATTTATAATTGAAATCATTGTAAAACTTTCCCATAAATAATAATTCCACAATAGAAACATGCTTAGATCATACCCATGGTTGAAACTTAGGAAATTCATTTATTGGGTAAAACCCCATAGATCAACATATAAATTTTCATGAATTAGAGAGGGATTGGGCATGAAGGTGAAAAAATTCACCCATTCATAACCCTACATACCTGAGAGAATCTGATTCTACAACTTTTCTGATTGCCCAAGGAATAATTGAGGAAGAACCTTGAGAGATTGAGCTTGATAACCCCTCTAGACTTCTAAACTTGAATGCATGAATTAGGAGTAGCTTAAAACTCACTATACATAACTTAAATCGACATAGTTTATGCCTTAGGATGATAGGAATTACGAAAAAGCCCTTACTAAAGTCATAGGAAAAAATAGACTGCCAGTCCCAACTAGGGACTGGACGAGTCATCATCCAAGGCCACGACTCGTGGCCACAAGACATCAAGTGCACTGCCAAAATTTCACCAAGGCTCATCACTGGGGACTTAACAAGTCGTTACTGGTGACCACAACTTTTGGTCACCTCCCGTTGCCTTTACTGCCATTTTCTTCTTCCTTTGCCTCTCCCTTGATCACGACAGACACAACGAGTCATGATGCTGACCACGACTCATGGTCATGTTCATGGTGACCCAGAAACCAAAAATTCCAACTTAAGTCCAACTTCTCACCACGAATCACCTAACGACTCGTGGTCATCCTAACGAGCCACAAGATGACTCGTTTTGTGACCTGGTGCAGAAAATTCAATTTTCTCCATTTCATCTCCTGGATATGATCTTAGAGATTCCAGGGTATAAAACTTACTAGGGCTAAGGACGCTACCATGATATCGATATCAAGTTGAAGGCCCCTTGCATGAGGGAGAATTCTCTTAAGAGGACACAAATAAATATATAAACCTATGTTGGCACGTAGTTCTAAGACTCCGGATTTTCATGAATTCTTAGCCTTCTCGGTACTAGACACTACTACTAAAAACATGCAAGATGCTCTCTCTGTAACTACTCGAAAGTTTCCAAGACCAAGCAACAAACATAAAGAAAGAAATCAGTTGGAAAGTGGAAAATTATCCTAAGAACAAGTTATGGAATGACTCATTAGGTTACCTAACATGTTGTGGTCATACTCGTGAGGAGCAGTCAGGAGGTGCAACAAAGTCCAGCGACCACGGACGACCGAATAATTCGTCGTGTCAGGTAACAATTCGTCAGGGCAGTCGTCGGAAGGAGGAGCTGGAATAGTTAGGTTCAGTGGTAATTGCCAACCCAAAGAGTCATGAGGTAGGTGACAACTCATTAGGTCGACCATCGGGTGGAGGATAGAGATCAAGGATGGGGTGTTAAGACAGTGGTAATCACGGAAGAGGGAATGAGTCATAGTGCACTTGAAGACTCACTAAGTGATCCGTGGGGAGAGAAGTGAAGAGAAAGGAAATAACTCCAGTGTACTCCACGAGTTGGCACCACGATTCATTGCCAACCCCACCACTCACGGAGTGCCTCGTGGGGATTGGAAAGTGCATTTTTCCTACATTTTTTCAAGGGTGTTTTCGTAAAATACTATGCTTCTAACTCCTAAACTACACTGTTTTGAGCATTGTATGGTACGCTTTAAGGGTTTTTCTAGCCTAATCTCCCATTCCCTCAACTCTTATTCCTTCTCTATCTCAAGCCTCATGGATTCAACAAGGGTTTCTTCAAGGCTTCAAGGTCCAAGTTCAACTGGTGTTTTCTTCAAAGCAGGTATGTGGGCTTTAAACAAGGATATCATTTAATCCTTGTGCCCCAAATTTGTAGTTTAAAAACCTAAATCCATGATTCTAGAAGAACATCATCTAAGTTTCCAATTTATGCATAAATTCTCATATGTTTTTCCTAAATTTTAAGAACTCTCTCATGATTTATAGAAGTGCATGTTCATGAAATTACTTATAGCTTTCCTAAAATATGTGTGTGATATGTGAATAACATGAATGTGGGATTTTCTCCATGAATTAGTCTAGAATTTCAAATGGGATTTCATAAACTAATCATGTTCTCTTATCATGAAGTTATATCCTTGTTTAAAGTATATGTAAATCACATAGGTTCCGCAAATCTAAAACTTATGTCGAATTGTATGTGTTGGAACATGATTGGAACTTATGGGCTTTGATCAATGTGAATCTTGCGCATGTTTTCATTATGATCAAGATGTAAATGTATTATGTATGAGTAGAACCTATGATAATGGCATGATTATTGAATTTTCACCATGATTTAGAGTAAATTTCAAAATGGGTTTTATGAAACATTCATATGATTTCGCCATCATCTCATTCTGCATGAATTAAAGTATGAATTGGACCAATGGATCTTTCATGAAACTAAAATGTACGTCATATGCTACGAACTCAAGATCCGAATGTTGTGGATGTGTGTAAAGTATGATCTTATCCTATAGATGCTTCATGAATGTAAAATTGTTGATAAAATGGTGATTCGGGACCATAATGATATGAATTGTGATGTTAAAGCATTAGATTGATCCTTTAGGCGTTGGGCTTGTTGTCAATAGAAGATAACGGTAATCAACTCTAAATAAATTCAATATGATTTAATTAATTAAATGTTCATGTCTATGATTAGCTGCACTAATTTAGACTAGACGAATGATGTTAGATTATTGTACTTCATGTTCTACCTTAATCAGTCGGTCAGGGATTCTCTACAGCAGAGAAAGTTTCCCCTAGTAAGTCAGGGATTCTCTAAATTAGAGAATGTTTCCCTAGTCAGTCCGAGATTCTCTATAGCATAGAATGTTTCCCTAGTCAGTCTGGAATTCTGTATAGTATAGAATGTTTCCGTTAGTGTGACAAGATTCTCCATAGCAGAGAATGCTTCCCTTAGTCAGTTAGTGACTCTCTATATAAGAGAATGCTTTCCTTTAGACAGTCAGGGACTCTCCACAACCGAGAACATTTCCCTTCGACAGTCAGGGACTATCTATGATGTCAGCCATGATTTCAGTCATCGGTATTTGTTTAGTATATACTCTTTGCGCATCAGTTGATCATATTTAGATAAATGTTTCTTATAAAATTTTCATGTTAATATGCATATGTGTATCTCAAACAAGGTTGTTGTATCTTCTTCCAGTTATGTTGCCATTAATATGTTCAGTTTACTTTCTTTTTGTATACTTGCATTTTTTAGTTTATTTATGCTTCCCGCATACTCAGCACATTCCAAATACTTACTACACACCATTATGTGTTATATTATTTCATGATATAGATTCAGGTTTCCAGACTCAACCTTATGGTTAGATACACTCAACTCTTATCTAAGCTGCTTGTGGTGAGTTCTTATCTCTCGAGGACGTGATCTATGTTTTCTATTTCATTTATGTTTCTATTTTCAGACTCTAGAAGTTAGCTGGGAGCTTGTCCCAGCAACTAATCTATTTAGTAGAGGCTTTAAGACTTGTATAGAAACATTCAACTTGTATAGGAGTTTTATGAGATTCGATATTTGTGCTTTTAAATTAGACTCTTTCAGTTGTCTTCTGCTCAGTTATTTTCTGTTAGCTATTTATATTATTAAGTGATATGCTATAATTATGACATGGGTCGACTTTGAGCCTCCCAAGGTTCCTTGTCTCGTGTCTCAATCCGGGCCTATGTTCGTGTTGTGACAATCTTTGTATCAGAGAAATAGGTTTTGAAGTGTCCTAGGATTTCTAAAAGCCACATAAAGTAGAGTCTTTTTCATGGGTGCGAAGCGTGCCACACTTATGAAGAAGAGGCCACAAAACATTTAGGAATGTTCCCTTTTCTTCATGATTCTTAACATGTGTAGAGTATGAAACTCTAACAGTTCCTCCCCTGGCTCATGCTTTACACACTCGCAGATATTGCCTCCCAGAAGATCGAATGGAAGAAGAAATGGTTGTGGGTGCCAGCAAGCACCACCAGCCCCAGCAAACCCGATGGACGACCATGTTACTCAAGCTGAGTTCCAGGTAACCCTTAATATGTTGGCGCTGGCCATGACCACCCAGATTAATTAGCAAGAGATGGCTCGTGTTCGCCACAATGGGAATGTAGTGGCGGCAAGGGTAAGAGACTTTCTACGAATGAATCCACCTGAATTCTTAGGGTCAAAGGTGGATAACGACCCATATGAGTTTTTGGAAGAGATCTAGAAGATCACCAAAATCATGGGGGTGACGGGAACTGAGAGTCCAGACTTAGCCTCCTACTAGCTGAAAGGAGTCTCTTATATATGTTTTTTCCAGTGGAGAGACAGTCGGTGAGTTAGAGCAACCCCCATAAGTTGGGATAAGTTTATGACTGCGTTCCTGAATAGCTTTTTCCCTAGGGAGTTGAGGGAGGCAAAGGCGGAAAAGTTCATCAACTTAAGACAAAAACGACATGACTGTACAGGAGTACACATTGGAGTTTACTCAGTTATCCAAGTATGCACCGGAGATGGTAGCCGACCAGAGGGCCTAAGTGAGCAAGTTCGTGAACAGAGTGTCAGACTTCTTGGTCAAAGAGTGTAGGATCGCCATGTTACACAAGAACATAGACTTTCCACGTTTGGTGATATTCACTTAACAAATGGAAGCGGAATAGGTGAAGGAAAAAGAGAGAGAGGCTAAGAGGGCTAGAATCGGAGATTTAGAGTTGTCCCAGTAGAGGTCGAGTGGTGGACACTACTCACGCTACCGGCAAAAATCATCGGCCCCAACACCTTTGACAACTAGTGTTCCAGAAAATCCCAGGGTAAGGGAGATTACGTACCCACTGTGTTTGAGCTGTGGGAAACACTATTTGGGAGAATGCATGGCCGGATCAGATGCTTGTTTTTGCTGCAGCAAGTTGGGTCAGGAGCCTTAGGATGATGGCTTCAAGCTAAGGGGGAGATGGTAAGTATGTAAGGAAAATCGAATCTTAAGTATTCTAGTGTGGGAGTTCCAACCCTAACAGTTTTGGTATGTCAATCTCTTCAGGATTAAATAATCTCTGTTGTATTTCAGTGAAAGCTAAGTTTTACCCATTCCTATGTGCAGATTTCCAGAATTTCTAGATAACCTCTTCATTCAACGATGCCAGTCTTACTCTATAAATCCTGAAGGCTCATATTCATGTTATGAACTAGCTATGTGAGCTAACTCATGCCTTCAAGTATGTTTAGCTTGAACTCAGTCTTTAGAAGTCGCTTTACTAGCTCGGCAGGTTAGGTTACCTCATGTATGTGTTCAGTTTTAGATGTCATGAATGATCTGCGCTCATGAGTTCCTTACCTTCAGTAGACCAGCTATTATGAATTCTAGCTCAGTATCAGAAGATGATGTGAGAGTGAAGTCTCGGTCCGTATCAGCTTAGTGCTAGTTAGAGGAAAAGAATCCTTCTTAGTGTTTTATGTTGTTCCATGTCAGTTTCATGTCATACAGTCTCTCTCATGTCTCAGCATGCATGTACGAACTAGATATTCAATTCACAGATTTAAGATCAGCCCCAGGTCAGATACTCCATTGGTTTCAGTTGTAAATGATTAATTTTTGGATTTCAGATCTGTCCCTATCCATTCAGTATGTTTAGCCAATATTCGAGGATGAATGTTCCCAAGGGGAAGATATTGTAATTACCCGAAAGTTTCTATGAGTAGGCCACAAACTTCAAGAAATAAATTAGACGGAAAGTGGAAAATTTTCCTCAGAATGGTTCATGGAATGACTCGTTAGGTGACCTAACGAGTCGTGGTCAGACCCGTGAGGAGCAGTCAGGAGGTGCAGCAAGGTCCAGTGACCACGGACAACCGGACGAGTCATCGTGTGAGGTAACGACCTATCAGGACAGTCATGGGAAGGAGGAGCAGGAATAGTGAGGTTAAGTGCCAATGGGCGACCCAACGATTTATGAGGTAGGCGACGACTCATTAGGTCGACCATCGGGTGGAGGCTAGCGATCCAGGATGGGGTGCTAAGATAGTGTTGATCACGGAAGAGGGGATGAGTCATCGTGCACATGATGACTCGTCAAGTGACCCGTGGGGAGAGAAGATCAAAGAAAGGAAATAACTCCAGTGTACTCCACAAGTTAGTACCATGAGTCGTTGCCTACCCCACAACTCGTGGAGTGCCTCGTGGGGACTGGCAAGTGCATTTTTCTGCGTTTTTCCAGGGGTACTTTTGTAAAAAACCTATGCTTCTAACTCCTAAACTACATCGTTTTGAGCATTGCACGGATGTTTTTAAGGGTTTTTCTATCCCAATCTATCATTCCCGCAATATATTCCCTCAACTCTTCTTCCTTCTCCCTCTCAAGACTCAAGAATTCAATAAGGGTTTCTTCAAGGTTCAAGTTCAAGTGGAGTTCTCTTCGAAATAGGTATGTGGGCTTTCAACAAGGATATCCTTTCATCCTTGTGCCCCAAATTTTTATTTTAACACCTGTATCCATGATTCTTGAAGAGCAGATCTAGGGTTTCGCCACCTACACTAGTAAAAGCGCCCTGCTGAGATAAGTGTGCTGGTGGAGCTGTTGAACCCGAAGCAAGCACTTATTCCCGCCAAACACTGACCCGTGTGTCTCCGGCCACATCTACTACACTCTGGAGGGCTGGTCTCTGTGGGTCTACTACTCTGGCCCCTCAAGCCTGATGCTTGTCCCCTTTGATCATTCCTGGACCTGGATGGCATATTCATAGCCGCAGGCGCTGGGGTTGAAGATCTCTGCTAGAACTGAGGGTGGTCACCACCACCGAATCTCTACTGAGTGAACCTAGCACTATTCATCCTCTCCCTCATGGCCTCTCTCTCGCTCCTCTCTCTCTCTCAGATGCACTGCCTCTATCTACTGTGCGTGTAAGACTATTTGGGAAAAATCAATATCATGATGAAGCATGGAGATCCTGCAATCCTTGTCCAGGTAGTCTTCCACTCCATGTACAAACCTGCTCATCTGAGCTCTCTGATCAGCCACTAGTTGTGGTGTATACTTAGACAAAAGAGTGAACTCTAAAGCATAGTCCTGGACTTTCATGTTACACTGCTTAAGGTTCACAAACTCCATTGCTTTAATATCCCTAATCTCACGAGGGAAGAACCACTCCACAAAAGCAGCATAAAACTCATCCCAATTGATGGGGCCTGCTCCAACTGCCCAACTATCCTTCCATTGCTTAAACCAAATTTGCGCCACCCCCTTAAACTAGTACGAAACCAAATCGGTGCACTCCTCCCCAGTCACCCCATAATATGGGTGATCTTCAGGACCTCATGAATGAACTCATGTGCATCCTCGTCCACCCTTGACCCAACGAACTTCGGAGGGTTCATTCTTAGAAAATCCCTAGCTTTTGCTGCCACCGAATTCCCGTTCTAAGGGACATGCACTACTTCCTGTTGATTAACCTGGGTGATCAAGGCCTGGGCTAACATCTGAATAGCTTCCCTGAACTCTGCGTGGGCAACTGGCTCGAGTATATGCACTTCGTGGGCTATGGGGCCTGTTGGTGCCCATCTCTCTTGTCATTCTCATGGTCATTTCCATTTTCATTTTGCCTTACATTAACTCTACGAGGAGGCATGATTCTGCAAACGCGTATAGCACGAGTTAGAAGGATAGAGAGACATTTCATCACACGACATAGATCATGAAAGAACGGAACATTTCCTAAATGTCTCGTAGCCTCTTCTCCATAAGTATGAAGAATTTCACACCCATGAAAAAGACTCTACTTAATGGGGCTTTCGGACACCCTAGGATACTTTAAAACTTAATGCTCTAATACCAAGTTTGTCGTGACCCGAGCATAGGCCCGAATCGAGACACAGGACAAAGAACCCTGATAGGCTCCAAGTCAACCCATGACATGAACATAACTTCTATCTCATTCATTAAAATGAAATATTAACATGGATAACATAACAGAAGTCTAAAAATAATATAACATCTAAATACATACATAAGTTTGATATGAATACAAACTATGTCGGAAAAGTGTCTAATACTGACGAGTTGATGGGACAAGACCCCAACTACTCGCTATAGTTGATCTTGGGCAGAATTATATGCCCAAGTGATACTCAAGTGCTTCATTTCATCTTGTTTATCTATCGTTATTTGTGCATTCTCATGTGATTTCTAGATAAAATGTGAATTTATACTAACCAACATGATTAGTGTTGTTTTGTAGTTAAATGTAATTTTGGGAAGCTAAGATACATGTTGGTAAAAATCGGGAATGGACTTGGAAGCAACGAGTGGAAAAGGTCAAGGAAGAGCAGCAAAAATAGGGGCTCTGAGATGGAGCTGTGTCACGCTGCCATCGCGGAGGCATTCTGCCTCGGGTCAATTTATTTTGGCCATTTCCAGTGAAGCCTCGCGTTACCTCCGTGACACGGAGGCAATGCCATGCGATGCAAGCCGTGGAACGTTGGGTATATTGACCTGGGACATCAATTTCCAGTGAAGGTTCACGATTGCGCCGTGACACGTTAGCCAAGCTCCGCGATGCAAGCCATGGCACGCCAAGGAGAAATTGTTGAGGAACCTAATTCCAGAGAGGGTCTGCGATACCCCCGTGGCACGGAGGAGGTGCTCCGCGATACACTCCGTGCCACGTTGCTTGTTATTCCTGGAAAAATTCTCAATAGTATAAATAGCACACTTAGGTTTATTTTAAACATTCTGACTTGGTTGAGCAAGAACGTGGGTTACAGGCAGTTGAGGGGGCGAAAATCCTAGGGTTCTTCTCTATCTCTTTCTCTTTTATCTTAATTGTTTGTATGATTTATACTCATTTGATGATGTTTGTCCCAAATGAGTGGCTAAATTCACTTCTTGCTGAGTTAAGAGCATTTGTAGTGGAATATGGTTGATCATTTTAGTTTTTCATCTTTTCTTCAATGGTTGTTCTATCAATTCTTGTTCTTGTTTTGCATAATTTGGCCAATGTTAATGTATATCTAAAAAATCCAATTTTGTTTTTGAAAAGGAAAGAAATTGGAAAGTTGTAAATTGGTAGGATATGTTCTCTTACTTAGTTTGGGAAAATTGAGAATTGGTTACATTTAGAATAGAAATATATACGAAAGTGCTTATTAGTCAATTAAGGAATCGAGTTTTGTATGGATAGAATATGGAATTCTTTTATCACGGAAATGTAGATTGAAGGTTCATGATTATTAAGTTGGGTAGAGACGAAAGTTTCAATCCATAGGCAATAATTCTTGACTAGCAATTGGAAGGAAAAGATTAAGCTACTTGTATCGATAAATTACTTCCCGCATGTTCGTTTTAGCCTCGGCTTGCTCGTACTATAATTCATACTCACTTTATAATTTTGTCTTAGATTACGTGTAAATTAGGAAACTCAACTCTCAAAATCCTATTTAAATTGTTATGCATTCTTAAAGATTTAGTCATTAACACTTGAGTTAACTCACACGATCTTGGGCGAATTATATGCCCAGAAGTGATACAAATAATTCATTTCATTCTTGTTTATCCATCGTTATTGCGCATTCTCATGTGATTTGTAGTTAAAATGTGAATTTATACGAACCAACATGATTAGTGTTGTTTTGCAGGAAAAATGTAATTTTAGGAAGCCAAGATGCATGTTGGTGAAAATTGGGAAAGGACTCGGGAAGCCCAGTAGTGGAAAAGGTCAATGAAAAGCACAAATAAAGGGGGCTCCGCGATGGGCCAGTGTCCATGTGCACCATGTGGAGGCATTCTGCCCGGATGAGTTAATTTTGCAAAGTTCAGTCTTAGGTCAGTTGCATGCGGTAGCACGGCGAGATTAATGTTGAGGACCGGTTCCGAAGAGAAACCGCGTTAGCCGTGTCACGAAGCGTTACTTTCGCGATAGCCCTTTCCGTGGCACGTTTTGCATTATTTCGGGAAAAATTCCCACTAGAATAAATAGCACACTTAGGTTCATTTTTAATTATTCTGACTTAGTTGACCAAGGACGTGGGTTACGGGAAGTTGAGGGACGAAAATCTTAGGGTTCTTCTCTATCTCTTTCTCCTTTATTTCAATTGTTTGTATGATTTATACTCATTTCTTGAGGTTAAGAACATTTGAAGTGGATTGTAATTGTTGATCATTTTTGGTTTTTCATCTTTTCTTCCATAGTTTGTTCTATCAATTCTTGTTCTTCTTTGCGTGTGTTTGGCCAATCTTAATATTATATCTAAAAAATCCGGTTTCATCTCGAAAGAGAAAGAAATTGAAAAGTTGTGAATTAGTGGATATGATCTCTCTCTTCTTAGTTTGGGAAAATTGAGAATTGGTTACTTTCAGAATAGAAATATGTCGAAAAGTCGTATTAGTCAATTACGGAATCGTTTTTATATAGCTGGAACTTGAATTTCTTTTAATCACAGAAATATAGGTTGAAGGTTCATGATTCTTAAGTTGGGTAGAATACGAAAGTTTCTATTCATAGGCAATAATTCTTGACCCCAACAGCAGAAGATTAACCGAATTGTCGATAAATTACTTCCCTGCATGTTCGTTTTAGCCTCAGCTCGCTCATTACTATAGTTCAGACTCACTTTATAATTTTGTTTTAGATTAGTATAAATTAGGAAACCAACTCTCAAAATCTTCTTTAAATTTATTTATGCATTTTTAAGATTAGAGTGCATTAACACTTAATTCGAATATTACCTTGGTTCAGTCCACATGGAACGATACTTAGCTTACTTGAGCCACTTTACTACTTGTTACGACCCGCGTGCACTTGCGTGTAGTTGTGAAAGCAGACCGAACAAGTTTTGGCGCCGTTGTCGGGGACTTGCAATTTAGTAAAATTGTTTTCTTAAGTGTTAGTTTACGATTTCTATATTAGTCTTGACAACTTGATCTTGCTATTGTCTTTTACAGATATTGAATTGTTAAACAACGGCAAGAGACAAGGAGCTAGTGGTTTCATACTTAGAGTTTGGAAAGACAATTCCATTATCAAAGAAAGCTCAGGAGAAAACTGCGATTCTTTCCATACGAACAATCACAGGAGCAACCACGAGAATCCATCACTTGTAAGGCAGTGTTAGTGCAGAAATGGCAACTAGGCCGGTTCGTGAAGTGGCAATCCACATGCTAACAACGTTACATCAAGCATTCCTGAGCTTTGAGCTAGGAGGGAGGTTTGACCAAATAGAATATGGTGCGTTTCTTTTGCACCTTGGCCAGGGCAGTTCTGAGTCTCCCTCGAGATCCCACAACAACATCTCCAAAACTTTTTGAGATAAGTGACACCCATCACAGCCAGGTATCATCCGATTACGTCGGAGCTTACATTGTTCCCATTTCCTCTTAGGAGAAGCAAGAGGTGGTTGAAAGCTGTACCACCTAATTCCATCACCACTTGGGATGATCTTGCAAGAAAATTTCTGATACGGTTCTTTCCATCCGGCAAAACGACAAGACTTAGAAGTTAGATTCTAAGTTTTAAACAAAGAGAGGAGAATCTGTATCAAGCTTGGGAAAGATTCAAATCCGTACGTGATTGTCCTCATCATCGCAATCCAATGATGTGCTGGTGCATACTTTCATAAAGGGTTTAGAACCCCACACAAAAATTTTGCTAGACTCAGCAGTTGGGGAAAAGCATTAGAAAAAGACTTATGAGGAGCTATATACTTTGTTAAACCTTATTTCACGAAATCAGTGGAATGCGGACTCTTGAAGGGAGGAACAAGGAAAGCGCGAGTCTTGAAGTAGATGGTTTTTACGGTTATACATTGCCACGGATAGGCTGCGTTGCAAGATCAACTCAACACCCACTTCAGCAGCCAGAGCTTGAATTAAGCTCAAGCGGTAAATGTAGTGCGGCAAATTTGGTGTGAAGTGTGCATTAGTAATGAACACTCGGCTGAGTGTTGTGGTGCAAATCTTGAATCGGTAGACATTGTAGGTAATGTAATTAATCACCAACATTATGGCAACAACTACAACTCTATTTGGAGGAGTCATCCGAATTTCTCCTGGGGTAGTAACAGCCATCAAGGCGGATTTGAGTCGAGGCGCAGAGAAATCCAAGGAGGGCAACGGGGCTTCTCCGGTCTCAAATAGAAAGCAACAATGCACCTCCTCCACCACCATCACCCAGCATTGAGAATTTTCAAAATGATGATAGCTAGCAAGCTCAATTGCGGGCGACTATGTGAAATTGGCAGCCGATATGCGAAACTCAATCGATTAGCTACAAAGGCTTATTTGAGTACCCGATTTGGGCAACTAGTGGAGCTCAAAACACGGTAGAAGGAGGACCCTAACGAGTGACTTTGATCAGACCCTAAGCAAATAAATAAAACATTACAAGGAGTAGTTTACAACTCAGAAAGGTGGAGCAGAAAGACCACCTCGGCGGTCGGGAAGCGGTGGAGGAAGAGAGAACACAATGATGAGAGGGGAAGAAGAAGGAAGGCCCAAGCAGGAAAAGACCACCACCTAGTTCCCTCAAAGATTAAAGAAACACAAAGGAGGAAGCGTGTTTCAAAAAGTTCATCAGAGTGCTTAAATAGGTACACATTAATTTTACCTCTTGTTGATGTTTTGTAGAAGTCTTAGAAGTATGCAAATATATCAAGGACATCATGGCGAACAAAGAAGGTTGATGGGTATGCTACGGTGGCGCTTCCTGAGAGGAATGCACTTCTGGATACAGAACAGGTTTTCCCAAAAAGCTCCAAAGGACCCTGGGAGCTTTACAATCAAAATTACAATTGGGCAATGTATCCGAGCTCGCGGATTATGCGATTAGGAGCGAGCATTAACTTGATGCTGGCTGTTCAGATGTTGAGGCTGGGCAGTCTAGACCATTCTGGTGATCTGCAGCTAAGCGGATCATTACCTTTGGCCAGGCAGTGGCATTGTGGAGGGCGTCTTGGTGCAAGTGAACACTTTATCTTCTGGTAGATTTTGTTGTCTTTGATTTTTGGCCAGGATACGAGAAGTCCCATTTATTTTGGGGCGTCCCTTTTTAACAACGGGGAAAGCATTGATTGGCGTAGAGCGCAGGGCAGCTAACTATGCGGAAGCGCATGACAAGGTGGAAGTATTTGGCGTGTGCAAAGGCCACGAAGCTTCCATGCGTATATGAGGAACTTCGATGATCAACATGCTTGATCAAGCGATATTGTTTAGATTGTTGGTCGCGAGATCATTAGGAAAACCGAGTGAGGATGCCCCAAAACTGGAGTTGTGGCAAGAAGATCAAAATGCCACGTTCTCGGTTAATAGGCAGTGGGCGAAGTGAGGCGTTATTCGGAAGAAAGAGGCGTCCATTACCTAGAGGATGATTGAGCTTGTGACGTCGAGCCGCGACGTTAAACCGGGGAGGCTGCCGGGAGGCAGCCCGTGAAATTGTTGTAATGAATGGTAGAATTAGTTAGTTAAAAAGACAAAAGAAAAAAAAGAAAAAAATATAAAAATGTAAAAACAAAAGAATTGTGTTTGTGTTTGAAACATTCGAATTCTAAGCGATTTCTTGTTGCAGATGAATTTCAGGTTGAGCGGAGGGCAAAAATGCAAAGGACCGCAAAGGAAAAATTGAGGTGAGTAAAATAATAAAAAGTGGAAAAACGGTGAGCCTGCGCGATGGCTCCAGTGTCACGGAGGAGGAGCCTCCGCGTTACCCTCATGACACATTGAGGTGTGATACGGAATTTTCACAAATTCCGAGAATACCTGTGATAGCTCCGTGTCATGGAGAGTGCTCCAGCGTTACCCTCCGTGACACGTTGGTGTTATTCACGTGGTCACACCGGGTCGCAAGGCCTTGTGTAATTGCTCCTTTGCCACAAATCCCCTCATTTTCCCCATTTTACACCTCCCTCCGTGACAAGAAACCCAAAAATTCCCTTCCCCCAACGTGCCACGGACTTAGAGATCAAGGATTTCTTCAACTTTTCTTCGATATCATCGAATTAAAGGTATGTTCTTGAACTTAACTGCAATTTTGCCTAAATTACTATTTTGAGCATGTGAGTGAGTAAACCTTGCCTAAGTGTAAATTGAGCTTGAATTAATTTAAGATTATTGTTGATTGATGTTTGTAGTATCATTTGCAATTGTATGAACTCGATAAATACATGCTTGATTGAATTTTGCAAAATTGGTAGCTAGGGTTGGTATGTGAATAGGAAGAAGCTAAATTGGGTTGAAATGTGAAATATTTCGGGTTGTGCATGTTGGGTGATGTGATTTATGTTGTTATTAATTTTTTTAATTTTTTTAATTTTTTTAGAAATTACACAAATATGAAATTTTCGTTTTTAAAATTTTTTAACAAGTTGAATTTTTTTTTGGCTAAAGTGTATGTGAGAAATGGAATCGATGGTGATATTGTGAGTAGTTGTACGAAGTATGAGTAGTACATAGAATTTATTCCATAGAATTATTTGAATGCACGAGGCCATGTTTATTTATAAGAATTGGAAAAAAGAGAGTTGTCTTGTCGAACTGTTGTAATTGTGGTTGAAGACTAAGTGTGGGGTGGCTAACCTTGACCTTAGTCGAAGCTAACTACGACTTGAATAACATTGGGAGTGTCTATTTGATTTGACGAGAGCGATGTCGAGTAGGCAAGACAAAGGAAAGTGCGCATCTACATCGGGCGCCGGGAGAAAGAGGATTAGACTAGGAACAATAGTCCCAGCCTGCGCCCGGTTCCGAACGGCCAACGCCGTCAATAATGAACCCGATGAGTGACTAACAAAAGGAAGAAATGGTATGCCAAACATAAGGAGAACAAATACTTCCTAAGGAGCACATTGCAAGGGAGCCGTTCGCACAGGAATTCCCCAGAATCGTACCGGCGTATTGACACTTCATTTGAACTTCATCTTTGAAGAGCCCAAGTGCAATCTCCATCGATTCGGGAGTTCTACGCGGCCAGAACTGACACTCATGATCCCACACCGTCAAGATAAGGGCGAGGTTGTCACCTTTGGCCCGTCACTTGAATGCCATGACCCAGAGGCGCAGGACACGAGCCTTACATGTACTCAGAAGCGATTAGACATAGCACTCACCTTATCGGATATCAGACGCACTGCATGTGGGCAGGATTCGGCAGCGCGGTGGAAGGCACAAGCGAAGGGCTACCATCGAATCTTTCTCTCAAATGAGCAGGAAGCTAGGATCGGCTCAAAATTGTGTTTTTCTGCACGATCCGGGAATTGCACATGACAGATGTCACCGGGAGTCTTGTGTGCTTGGTGTATGCCACTGATGAAAGGGCTAGAGATTAATGTTGGGCGGTGATCATCTCCGCCATGAAGAGAAACCCGTTTGCATCAGGGAGCGCAGTGCGGAGTTTTGGTAGCTTGCGGCCAAGTTCTGAGGGCTGGATATTGAGGAAGAGGCCACTGGACTACATCCGCGAGATGGATAGGGCGTGCCTTTGACGTCACCAAAACCAAGGCACCGGAAGCACCTCACCAGGCCAATTCGAACACTAGCCGAGCGACATGCTCGGGATGATCGATACATAGCCCGCATGTTCGGGATGCGAATGCTATGGTGCACATAAGGCAGAAGAACGGCAAGCGGAGTAATTTCAGTGGCAGCTCGGCCCGGACACTACCCATGGCGAAAATGCTAGGGCTCTATGCAGAGTGGGCTGACTTTTGTGGAGCATGGATGACGATGTCCCCACCGATGAGGGAGCACGCAGAATGAGACTCGAATGTGGAGTCAAAATAAAGACGAGCGAGGGCGATTCAGATGTGAGATGAGAGCAACGACACTGTGAAAGAAGGTAATACGTCGATTGGTCAGAGTTTCACCACCTACTTTTGTGCTATGCTGAATTTTGTGAACCTTTGGGACGGTGTTCGGTTTTTAGAAAATGTAGGGTGGAGTACTTGATGGTTTGTTTGTTGTTGTTTATGTTCATGTCTTGTTGTTGTGCTTGGAAATTGCGAAATACCGCGGTGCGTGCGTATGTTGTGTATTGTAATTCGGTATTGTAAGGAATGTGAAGGTACATTTGTGTGTTGTGTTGAAGTTATTATTACAAGCATTTGTGTAAATATTTTGTTTCTCGAAATGATCGATATTTTGAAAAAATTTAGTTGAATTATTTTTACTGATTGGTTCTCGGCGTTTGATTTTGGTGCTTTTACCGAGAATTGTCCCATTGAACAAAAGTCGTAAATAGTGACCGTTCCCTATGATGGATGGATGACGACACCTTCTTAAAGGAAATGTAGTCGATAGGAGTAGTTTTTTTCTTTCTTTTATTTACTTATTTTGTTGTTTCCCCCAATATGCTACTTTATAGTTGAGAATTCTTGTTGCGTGTACATGATATTTAGAATGCAAAAGGTGATTCGTATGAGAAAGCATGCAACTATGTAAACATGTTGAGATACCTAGTCCATAGAGAGTTCGATTCGGTGTGATTGAGGCTTAATGTTTGAATTCTTGTAATTAGCTGATTGAAGAGTATGTGAATATGTCTTGAGTTGAGCATGTGCAACGAGTGTGTAGTGAGTTTCAATTATTCCATGCTATTGTGAAGTGTCTAGAACTTGCCTGGTGTGTGTACGGAAATGAAATGAAGGATGTGTAGTGTAGGAAAGGATGTACTTGTTTCTTTAATTTAACCGAAAGTTTTTCCATTATCATACCTACCTTGAATGTACATCTAGTTGTATTAAGCCTTATATTGCCTTTTTTTCTTTTTCGCTAGAAAAGGTACCATCCAAGCTTAACCCACTTCTTTTCATTATCCGTGAATTCGATCCAAAACTCTTAAGCGCTCAGAAAAAATAATAATTTTTCCACGGTGTCAAAGAAGTGAGGATCTGAAAAGAAAGGAAAAGAGGAAGTGGTGAAAGTAAAGAAAAGGTCAAAGGTGCACTTGCTGAATTTAAAACAAAATAAAGATGCATAACTAATCTTTGTAATTAAGTTGAGTGTGCTTAAAAAATGAGGAACAAAAATAAAAGAAAGACTTCAAGAATGGGAAGATAAAGGAAGAAACAATGCCCATAATGTTGGTGGGATGTATTGAAAAGCTCTTAAGGCTGCTAGTTGCTATTATTGGCTAGCCCAATATTTACTAGTTCGTTAGCTTACATTACAACCCGTTAAGTCCTACGTGATCTTACATCACGCGTCCTTATATTAGTGGAGTAATACACTAGAGGCAAGCCTAAGGTTCATGACATGATGCATGTAGATTCTTTGGGAGAGAGCAAGTGTGTTCATATACTAAATGTAATGCTTTGAGATCATATGATTGAAAAAGAGGAAATTCTCTTGTGTTGTGAGACACATGCTTGAGATTGAATTCGTGTCGGATGTCTTGTCAGTGAGATTTGCATGATTTGCCGAGATG
Organism: Datura stramonium; assembly: GCA_018107945.1. Classification (NCBI taxonomy): domain Eukaryota; kingdom Viridiplantae; phylum Streptophyta; class Magnoliopsida; order Solanales; family Solanaceae; genus Datura; species Datura stramonium. Next base: position 41,200 of record JACEIK010005854.1, read on the forward strand.
AGTCGATTCTTAAATCTAGGAGGTCTTAATGTGGTGAATGTCATTGTATTGATGAGACTATGCATGTTTTCTTGATGATTTGCTATATTAAATAATCGGTATAGCAGTAGCTTGAATTGTCGAGCCAAAGTAGCTTGCGTGGGTGTAACTTGCATGAGATGTGAGATTATTGTTCGAGGGCGAACAAGGTTTTAAGTGTGGGGTAAGTGATCTTGGGAGTATATGCCAAAGTGATACTCAAATGATTCATTTCGTCTTCTTTATCCATCGTTATTTGCGCATTCTCATGTGATTTGTAGTTAAAATGTGAATTTATACTAACCAACATGATTAGTGTTGTTTTTTGCAGGAAAAATGTAATTTTAGGAAGCCAAGATGCATGTTGGTGGAAATCGGGGAAAAGGGCTTGGAAGCAAGAAGTGGAAAGGTCAATGAAAAGTAGCAAATAAAGGGGCTCACGCGATGAGAAGGCCGTGTCCGCAGCTGCCATCACGGGCATTACTTGGATGAGTTAATTTGGCAAGGATTCTAGTGTAGGTCCGCGTTGCCTCGTGGCACATTAGGCATAATTACACCGGAACATCAAATTCCAGTAAGGGTTCTTGTCGGCGCCGTGGCCGTTGGCCAAGCCCCGCGTTGCATGCCTTGGCACGCTAAGGATTAAATCTTTGAGGGCCAGGATTCCGGAAGGCTCTGCGTTAGCTCGTGTCACGGAGCGGTGCTCACGATGCCACAGTGACACGTTGCTTATTATTCGGGGAAAAATTCCCACTAGTATAAATAGCAAACTTAGGTTCATTTTTAGTGACTCTGACTTGGTTGAGCAGGATGTGGGTTACGGGAAGTTGAGGGGACGAAAATCGAAAGTCGGTTTTTGTATGGCTAGAACTTGAATTTCTTTTAATCACAGAAAAGTAGGTTGAAGGTTCATGATTCTTAAGTTGGGGTAGAATAAGTTTCTATTCATAGGCAATAATTCTTGACTAGCAACCGAAGGAAAGATTAGCCAAATTTTATCGATAAATTACTTCCTAGTATTAGTTTTAGCCTCGGCTTTCATTACTATAGTTCGAGACTCACTTTATAATTTTGTTTTAGATTAGTATAAATTAGGAAATCAACATCCAAAATCTTCTTTAAATTGTTATACGCATTTTTAGAGTTAGAGTGCATTAACACTTAATTCGAATATTACCTTGGTTCGAGTCCACAACCAGGATCGATACTTGGCTTCCCTTGAGCCACTTTACTACTTGTTAGACCACGTGCACTTGCATGTAATTTCGAAACGAACCGAACATTACCTTAGTTCAGTCCCACTGTGGGATTGATACTTGGCTTACTTAATCCATTTACTACTTCTTCGACCACGTGCACTTCAGTGTAGTACCAAAAAATCCGCAAGCAAGTTTTTGGCGCCGTTGTCGGGGAGGCGGCAATTGGTAAAATTGTTTTTCTTAGTGTTAGTTTACAATTTTATATAAGTGCGACAACTTGATCTTAGCTTTGTCTCTTGTAGATATTGAATTCTGTTGAACACTGGCAAAGATAAGGAGCTGGTGGGTCATACTTAGAGCGGAAAGACAATTCCATCGTCAAAAGAGACAAACTCTAGAGAAGAAAAGGCTGCAGTTGCTAAGGGCAGTCTGGAGTAACAACGAGAATCCACCACTTGTAAGGGCAGCGGGTATGTGTATTAGTATGAGAAATGGAAGCTAGGCAGTTGTGAAAGTAAATCACATGCTAACAATATTTACATCAAGTATTCCTGAACTGAGCCGGGGAGAGTTTTGAGCTTAAAACGAGAACATGGTGCAATTTTGCACACCGGTGGGCAATTCACGAGTCTCCTACGAAGATCACAACAACATCTCCAAAACTTTTGAGATAAGTGACACACCACATCCTACTTTGAGTATCATCGATTATGTAAGAGCCCCACATTATTTGTTTCACTTGTGGGAGAAGCAGAGAGGTGGTTGAAAGATGGACCACCTAACTCTATCACCACTTGGGATGATCTTGCAAGAAAAATTTTTGATGCGGTTCTTTCCATCGGGAAAACGGCAAGACTTAGAAGTCGGATTCTAAGTCTTAAACAAAAGAAGAGGGGAGAATCTCTATCAAGCTTGGACAGAGTTCAAATCATGTTACGGGATTTCCTCACCATCACCAGTCCAATGATGTGCTGGTGCATACTTTCATAAGAGGGTTTTGGAGGCCCCACTTAAAAAATTTTGCTAGACTCGGCGAGTGGGGGACAAGCATTAGAAAAGACTTATTAGGAATTTGTATGCTTTGTTAAATCGTATTTCGCAGGGAAATCCAGTGGAATGGACCCTTCTAGAGGAGGAGCAAGGAAAGCAGCAGAGTCTTTGAAATTGATTTGGTTTACAGCTATCGTACGCAGAGATAGTTGCGTTGCAAAATCAACTCAACACCAGCCGGCCAATATGAGCTTGAATCAATCACAAGCCCCGATTAATGTAGTGCGAGCGGAGTTTGGTGTGAAGTATGCGGTAGTAATAAACACTTAGCTGAGTGTTGTGGTGCAAATACAGTTTCAGTGAACTTTGTTGTGAACGTCCAGAGAAATAATCACCAACTATGGCAACATTACAACTCGAATTGGAGAAATCATCCCGAATTTCTCTTGGGAGTATGCCGGCCATCAGGCGGGATTCAAATCGGGGGTGCGCGGAGAACCAAGGAGAGCGGCAGAACTATCAGACTCAATACAGAGGCAACAATGCACCCCTCCTCCACCACCCACCAGTATTGAGGAAATGTTTAAAACAATGTTAGCTAACCCAGCTCAAGCAGGCTAATTATGTGAAATTGGTAGCCAACATAAAAAACAACTTGATTAGCTACAAAGGCGTTAGAGTACCATCTTGGACAACTAGGGCTCAAAACTACCAGGCCAAGAGGAGGACTACCGAGTGACACTGGCCCGAATCCCAAGCAAGGTTAATGCAGTGACCACTAGGAGTGGTTTACAACTTAAGGAGGTGGAACCGGAAAGACCATCTCGGTAGTCGGAAGCAGTGGAGAAGAAAACATGATGAGAGGGGGAAGGAGAAGGCATTTAAGCAAATACCACCACCCCCTTCCCTTATAGATTAAAGAAACACAAGGAGGAAGCTTGTTTCAAAAAAGTTCATGGAGGTGCTTAAACAGGTACGCATTAATTTACCTCTGGTTGATGTTTTGGCCAAGGAGTGCCGAAGCCAAAGTATATCAAGGACATCGTAGCTAACAAAGCGGAGTTGACGGAGTATGTTATGGTGGCGCTTACTGAGGAGTGAACTTCCAGGATACAGAATAGGTTGCCAACAAAGCTCAAGGACCCTGGGAGCTTTACAATTCAAATCATAATTGGGCAAGTATCCGAGCTCATAGTTATGTGACTTGGGAAAGTATTAACTTGATCGCAGAGCATTCCAGAAGTTGAGGCTGAAACGAGTCCTAGACCAACTACAGTGATCTTGCAGTTAGTGGACCGTTCTTTGGCCAAACCAGATGGCATTGTGGAGGACGTGCTGGTGCAAGTGGGCTCCTTATCTTCCGGTAGAATTCATTGTTCTAGAATTTTAGTAGGATGCGGAAGTCCCGACTTATTTTGGGGACGTCCTTTCTTAACAACTCGGAAACTTTGATTGATGTAGCTACAGGCAGCTAACCATGCGGCGCACTTGACAAGGTGGAAGTATTTGATGTATATAAGGCCACATGAAGCTTCCGACCATATATGTTGAGCTTACAGCAATCAGTGATAAATCAAGCGAAATTCTTGATTTTTGAATCTCGAGATCCATTGGAAAAGCATTGATGAGCTCCAATCATTTCGGAGATAGAATACTTATGAGATGGTGCAAATGTTGAATGAACCAAAGTGGTATCTTAGGAAGCATGACTTTCAGCCTTTAATGAGGTCCCTGGAACCATAGCAAAAACCATCTATTGAGGAAGCACCAAAATAGGAGTGTGGCAAGAAGATCGAAGTGCCACGTTCTTGGTTAATGGGCAACGTCGTAGCATTCTTGGTGAGGACGTTATTCGGGAGAAGACATGCCCACCCCCTAAGAGGATGATTGAGCGTAAATTGACGTCGAGCCGCGACGGTAAGCAAGGCGCTGCACGAGGCAACTCGTTAAATTGTTGTAATAGAAATAGTTGAATATAAAGAAAAAGAAAAAATAAAAAATTGTGTTTGCGTTGAAGTACAATTCTAACCAATTTATTATTGTAGAAATAATTTTAAAGGTGGATAGGAGGAAAAATACAAAAACGCAATGGAAAAAATGAGGTGAAAAATAAATCGTGGCATGACGGTAGGCCTACGCGATGGCTCCGTGTCACGGAGAAGTGCTTTCACGCGTTACCCTACGTGACACGTTGAGGCTGATCCCGAAATTTTAAAATTCCAGAATGCTAGCGCGATGGCTCTGTGTCACAGAGGGTACTCCGCCCTCCGTGACACGTGAAGTGTTATTTCGCGTTAGGTCACACCAGGTCGCGGGTAACCAGCGCGAAAGCACTCTTAAAACCCCCAAATCATTTTTCCTATTTCCAAACCCTCCGACCAACACCCCAAATTCCTCCTCCCCTAAGTGTACGGACCTAGGCACAAGTTTCTTCCAATTTTTCTTCGATTTCATCGGATTAAAGGTATGTTCTTGAGCTTAACCTCATTTTTGCTTGAATTTTCAATTTTGAACATGTGGTGAAGTAAACTTGCCTAAGTGCAAATTAGATTGAATTCATTTAAGTTATGATTGATTGATGTTCCTTAGTATCATTGTGAGTATATGAACTCGATGAATGCATGTTTTATTGAATTTTTGCGACATTGGTAGCTAGGGTTGGAATTTGAATAGGAAGAAACTAGAATTTGGTTGAAATGTGAAAAAAATTGGGTTGTGCATGTTGGGTGATGTGAATGATGTTGTGAATATAGATGAATATGTTAAGTAGACAAGGGAATTTTCGGGAAAATGAAATTGGTAAATTGCATAGGTTGTTGAGAACAAAAAATTGGCTAAGTTCTATGTGATGTAATGGAATCGATGGTGATATTGTGATTCGTTGTACGAAGTCTGAGTAATACATAGTAATTATTCCATCAACTTATCTGAATGCACTAAGCATGTTGATTGTTAAGAGTGGGGAGAGCATGATTGTCTTGCTTGGGAATTATTTGTGATTGCGGCTAAAGACTAAGTATGGGAGTGATCAATTAAATCAAGCCTTAGTCGTAGCTAGTTATGATTTGAATAACATTGGGATTGTATGTAAATGTGCGGGAACAATGTCGGGTAAGCCAGGCTTGAGGAAGAGCGCGTCACATCGAGCGCAGCGGGAAAAGTTAGAGTTGCGAAACAGCCCGTCCAGCAACACCGCGATTCGCAGGCCGGCGCAAACAATATGGAACCCGATGGGTGGCCCGATGAAAGGAAGAAATGGTATGCAAAACACGAAGAAACCAAATACTTCCCGAGGAGCAAATTGCAAGGCAGCTTCTTGCGAAATTCCAGAGGATCATGCAATTGAAACCTTTATAGAAGTGAACTTCATCTTAGAAAGCCCAGGAGTGCAATCTCCATCACGTCAGGAGTTCTATGCCAGCTGAACCCCGCCCTCCCGTAGTCACGCGTCAAAATCAGGGGGGCAGAAGTTGTCACCTTTGAGCCCCATCATTTTAGTTCTATATTGGGCGCGGACACGACGCCCATGTATTGGCTCAGTGAACACACCCACCTTATACGGACATCACTCGCACTCTGCTAGCAGAACCCGTTCAGCGGCACAGTGGGCTTGAGCACAGACAGAGCTGCTCGCGTTGCCTTACTCTCGAGATGGCAAGGGAAAGCCTGATTTGGCTAAAAATTATGTGTTCTTGCACGATCCGGGTGCACATGGCAGATGTCACCCGGGGATCGAAGTGTGCTTGGTGTACGCCCTGATGAAGGGCTTGAGATAAATGTTGGGCGGTGATCATTTCCGCCATGAAAGGAAACCGTTTGCATCAAGGGCACGATGCAGGTTCGGTGGTGCATTTACCACGTTCTGAGGGCCATAATATCGAGGAAGAGGCTACTGGACTACATCCCCACAAATTGATAAGTGTGCCTTGGATGTCACAAAAACCAAGGCAACCTGACACTACTCATAGGCCAGTTCTCACTAGCCGGCGACATGCTCGGGATGATAAATATGGCCGCATATGCAGGATGTAGAATCTTTGCGATTTACGTGGCGGGAGGCGTGCCCAGAGGATAAGCTTTGGCACAAACTTAGAATTGCCCCTTTGGCGAGAATGCCGGGCTCTATGCGAGTGGGGCCAGCTTTTGTGGAGACTGTAGATGACGTGTCCCCACCGATGAGGAGACACGCCATGAGGACTCAAATGTTGAGTCGAGATGAAGGATGGCGGGGGCGATTCCGATATGGGAGACGAAGGCAACACCGGATGAAGAAGTTGAATACTTGATTGATCAAGGAGTTTCACCACCTACCTTTGTGATATGTTGAATTATGTGAACACTTTGAGGCCGGTGTTCGGTTTAAGTGTAAATTGGAGTAAGTTAGGTGCCGATTGCTTTGTTGTTGTTTTTATGTTTATGTCTTGTGTTGTTGTGCACATGAAAAATGTGATCTGTGAATTTGTGGTATGTTATGTAATGTAATTCAGTGTTGAATGTTAATTTGTTTGTGTGCTGTTGAGTTGTTGTTGTTGGTTGGTTGTGTAAATATTTTTTGTTTCTATAGAAATTATCGATATTTTTTATTTTTTTTATGCCTTTGATAAATTTCTTATACATAGAGAGAGAGAGATTGATTTTATGATTGGGTTTCTCGGCATTTTTTTTCGGTGCTTTAAGAATAGTCCCCATTGAACCGAAGTCATAAATAGTGACCGTTCCCTATGATGGATGGATGGTGACACCAGTCTTAAAGGAAATGTAGTCGATAGGAAGTGATTTTCTTTCTTTTATTTTCTTTCTTTTGTTTGTTTCCTAAACATGTCGCTACTTCTTGGTTAGAATTCTTGTTGCGTATTGTACATGATGTTAAGATGCAAAGGTAATTCATTATGAAAGCATGCAAATGTGTAAACATGTTTGAGATACCTAGGCTATAGATTTCGATTCGGTGTGATTGAGGCTTAATATTGAATTCTTTTAATTAGGCGATTGAAGAGTCTATGAATATGTCTTGAGTTGAGCATGTGCAATGAGTGTGAAGTGCAGTTTCGATTATTCCATGCTATTTTGAATCGTCTAGAACTTGTCTGGGGTGTGTACGAAACAAAATGAGATGTGTATTGTAAAGGAAGGATGTAGGCATTTCTTTGATTAAGCCAAGAAAGTTTTTCCATTATCATACCTACCTTAAATATGCATCTAGTTAGCCCCATTGAGCCTTTAGCCTATTTTTCTTCTTTGAAGAAGTACAAACCGAGCTTAATCCCTTCTTTTCATTGGCCGTGAATTTGAGTCAAAACTCTTAAGCGCTCAAGAAAAATAATTTTCCCACCGGGTCAAGGTGAGGTAGCGAAAAGAAAGGAAACGAGTGGTGAAAGTTAAAGAAAAGGTCAAAGGTGCACTTGCTGAAATTAAATAAAATAAAGATGTTATCAGCTAATCTTTGTTATTAAGTCGAGTGAGCTTAAAGAAATGGGAACAAAAATAAAGAAAAGGACCTACTGAGCTAATTGCTGGCAGGCTTGATGATGCCCATCTCATTTGCCATCTTCATGGTAATTTCCATTCCTTCTACCATTTACTCGGCTTGGAGGCGCTGATTCTACAAACCGTATAGCACAATCTAGAAGGTTAGAGAGATACTTCATCGCACGACATAGATCATGCATGAAGGAAAATTTCCCTACGCTTCTTGTAGCCTCTCCTATAAAAGTGTGATTCATGTCTTTGTGGAAAGAGACTACACTCAATGTGGCTTTGAGAAATGCTGGATACTACGAACCTTTGTCCCCGATACCAAATATGTCATGACCCAAACGCAGAGTTCAAACCAAGACCCGGAACCTTGAACCACGAATGGCTCAAGCCAACCATGGCATGAACATAGTGGCTAAAGAGTACATTAAATAAGCCCGATAAACTAAACATGATTAAGCGGAAGTACATACATGGGATAACAAATAGATTCAACACTTACAAGGCGAGATCCTACATATAGTGCGAAAAGCCTCAAAAATAACTAAAGAGCTGATGAGGCTTATCTCCAACTAGCTCACAAAGTCTGAAGCAAAGTAACATAACTCAAAGATCTGAAGGTCCTTGAAGGATGAGGATTCACCAATAAGAAAGCTGGACTAAACTTTGTAGGTGGCTAACGGCGAGGCTGAGTCTCAACATTTGAATCTATATCATGAAATGATACGGCATAGAGGCATGCGTTTCAGTACTTGGAATGTACTGAGTATATAAGTTAAGTAAAAATAGGCTGAGTAAGTATAACTGAAATCATGCACATAACATAATCATAAGATAATGAGTGCAAGCTGCAAGGCGATATACGAAATCATACATAGTCATAAAGTGATCTCATTTAGAAAATAGTACCATATGGCTTATCTGCATTTGAAATCATAAGTAAAGTCTTATAAACTATCATTGAGTCAAACCTTCTTAAAACATAATATCATAAGTCAGAAACATGTAACCGAAATCATGAGAATAAGGAGACTCGTCACAACCGACACCATCACAATGAAGAACTTAAGTGATGCCCCGAGCTATCACACTCGGGTAGGCAAAGCCCAGTTTCAAAACATTGCGTCACTGGCCCGAACACTTAGAGCTTGGATCAGAACCACGGACAAGGAACCCCGGATGGCTCAAAGTCGACCCATGGCATGAACATAACATCTAACTCAATCAATAAAAGTTGAAGATCAATCATTATACACATAGTGGAAGCCTAGAAGCATAACATAACATCGAGAATACCTTACGAGTGAAGTGAATACAATCTATATGCGAAAAGACTCTAGTGCGATGAGTTGATGGAACCAAGACCCAAACTAACTCTCCTAAGTCTGAAATTGAAAACATCAAGATAATTGGTAAGAATGGCCCTCAGGAGATGAGGACTCACCACTAAAATTTGGATGCTAACTCTGAAATATGGCTACGTGGGGGCGAGAGTCTAAAGATCGGAGCTTGTATCATAAAATAATACAACATAGAGTATGCGGTCGGTACGTCGTTTACTGAGTATGCAAGGTGATAAAAATGCTTAAGTAAGTAAAATCAGAAATAATGCATAATATAAAACATAATCAAGATAATAATCCGAGAGTAGGGCTTGCGTGTTGTTTTATGAAATCATGATCTAAACATTACTGAACATCTACGTGATCGAATAGCCCAAAGCTGTGAAATCTGATAATTCATAATTAAAACTGAACATTGGGTCAAACCTGTTGAAAACATAAGTATCATGAATGATAATCATGCATAGCTGAAATCATAAGGAACAATGGGAGACTTGTCATATAACCGACATTACCACGATAGAGCTTATGTAGTTCCGATTATCACACTCAAGTAGGCGAGCGAGTCTAAAGCCTTGCTAGGGATAAAGATGCTAACATGATATCGATATGAAGTTGAAACACCCTTAGGGCAGAGGACAACTCACAAGGAGGAGTCCTAAAAATCTGATGTTTACCTATTTTGGCACGTAGTTACGTGCGTAGGAGTGGCCCGACCCTTAGCCTACTCGGTATTAGATACTACTCCCAAAAACATGCATATACTCTCCATCATTTTCAACGAAACTAACCATCGTCTAGTGACAAAGCTTAGTAATCATGTACATATAAATCAGAAATCATAAATGAAGAGCCTTGGCTCAAAACATACCACAAGATGAACATGGCCCAGAGTCTTGACTCCCAAATCATGTGGTAAGCTAATTCCTGAAATCATAAATCATACTTGAACATATGGGCTTGCCCAATAATTAAATATGTTTGAAAATACTTAATTCGCTTGAAAACATGATCATCGACATGGGTAACTTGGTAACATGTTTTCTCATAAATATCTCATGTACTTGAACATACGTCATAGATCTCCAACTTTAATAGACTTTTCATGGATGGGAATCATAATTTATAAAACTTGAAACATGATTTATAATTAGAAACATTGTAAAACTTGCTTATGAATCATAATTCCACAATAGAAAACATTCTTAGATCATACCAATGGTATAAACTTAGAAATTAATGCATTAGGTAAAACCCCATAGATCCCAACATATAGATTTTCATAGATTATAGAGGATAGGGCATGGAGGTGAACAAATTCACCCATTCCTAGCCCTACATACGAGAATATGATTCTACAACTTTTCTGATTGCCAAAGGAATAATTGAGGAAGAACCTTGAGATATTGACAGTCATCCCTCTATACTTCTAAAATTGCATGCATAAATAGGAATACTTTAGATTGAACTTACCCCTCTTAAAACTCACTATACATAGCTTAAACGACGTAGTTTAGGCCTTAGGATCATAGGAATTATGTAAAAGCCCTTACTATACTCGCAAGGAAAAATAGCTGTCAGTCCCAATGAGGCACTGGATGAGTCGTCATCAAGGCCATGACTCGTGGTCCCAGTCGTCAAGTGCAATGCCAAAATTTCACTAGGAGCTCATCCACAGGGGGACTTAGCAGTCGTTACTGGTTATCACAATTCTTGGTCACCTCCCATTGCCTTTACGCATTTTCTTCTTCTTCACCTCGCCCTCCAGCCACAACTGACTCAATGAGTCATGGTGCTGATAAGGACTTGTGGTGTCATTGGTGACCGCTCATCCAACTTAAGTCAACTTCTCACCGCATAGTCACTTAACGACTTGTGGTCATGCGACAGATCATAGAACGACTCATTCTGTGACATAATAAGAAATCCTATCTATTTCAACTCCCGAATCTGATATTAGGAGCTTCCGAGGTATAACAATATCTCCCTCTTGGGAACATTCATCCTCGAATGTTGGAAAACACACAAAAAGTAGAGAAATGGGTAAGATGCATAGGTTTTGTGTAGATAAATATTTCTTTCTTTTTCTTTTTTCCTTGCTAAGTGTATGTGATGAAATGTAGTCGATGGTAATTTGTGATTAGCTGTATGAAGTACGAGTAGTACAAAAGAATTTATGCCGTGAATTCTCACAGATACGCAAAGGCATGTTTATTGTGTTTTTCTGTTTGTGTTTTTGTAAAGTAAATATATGATCTTGTCGTAATGCTGTAATTGTGGCTAAAGACTAAGCTGTGGGTGGCCTAGCCTTGCCCAACCTTAGTCAGCTAAATTTAAATTGGTGGCATTGACTATGCGCTTTATTTGGCAGGAACGATGTCGGCGAGCAAGACAAAGGAAAGGCGCATCTACATCATGCGCCAGTAGAAGAGGATTAGACTAGAACAACGGTCAGCGGCTGTGGTTCGCGCGGCCCACGCCGCCAATACAGGCCCGATGGGTGACGAGAGAAGGAAAAGTGGTATGCAAAGCATAAGGAGAGCAAGTACTCCGGAGCGCATTGCAAAGGGAGCTGTTGGCGGGGAGTTCCTTGACTTGTCCACCGGATTGACAACTTTGCCGAGTGACTTCATCTTTGAAGAGCAAGGAGTGTCGTACTTGATTCGGGAGTTCTATACAGAAATTGGAACCCGGCGCTCCGTCGCACGTAGAAATAAGGGGCCATTATGCTCTGAGCCCCATCCTTAATACCATCTTGGGCGCAGAACACAGACGCCATGTATCCACAGCTGAATGTCACTCCACCATATGCGGATATCAGACACACCTTGTGTAGAGCCCGGCTGGCAACCGCGTTAAGGTAAGGCACCGAGGCGAGGCTGCCGCCAGTATTGCCCTACTCACAGATGAGCAGAAGCCAGAATCTGGCTGAAAATTGTTTGTTCCTGCTTAATTCGGGGAATTTTATGGCCAGATGTCACCCGGGATCATGACAATAGCAATTGTATGCCACGATGAAAGTACAGAGATCAATATTGGGGCGCGATCATATCCGCCATGAAAGCCCGTTTGCATCAAGGGCACATGTGCATGGTTTGGTGGTTTGCTGACCACGTTTCTAAGGGAGCCTGGATGTTGAGGAAGAGGTCAAGGATTACATCCCTTGAGATGGAGAGGCATGCGTGGATACAAAGACAAGGCACTGACACCACTCATGGGGCCCAGTCCTTACACTAGCCGAGCGACATACTCAGGGCCAGTCAGTACATGGCCCACATGTTCAGGATGCGAGATGCTCAGTTTGCATAGGCGGGAGGCCGGCTTGAAGGGATGAGTTGCTTGGCGCTCGACTTGGAGCCTTTACCTTCGGCAAAAATGCCAGGGCTCTATGTCAGGTGGGCCCGGCTTTTGTGGAGCCGTGGATGAAGGCGTCCCCAACGGTAAGGGAGACGTGCGGGACTCCGTTGTTGAGTCGGAGGAGGGCGACGGGGCGGGTCGGACATGAGGAGATGAGCGGCGGCAGCCCAGTGGAATACTTTGATTGATTAGGAAGTTTCACCACCCACTTTTGTGCTATGTTGGCGCCTTGAACAGGGACGGTGTTCGATTTTAAAGTGGTGGGGAAGTAGTTAGGTGAGTGCTTGGTGTTGTCTTGTTTTGTGTGGATGTTCATGTTACATTGTTGTGCTCGGAAAAATTGCTGACCTGTGTTTGTGTATGTTTTGTATTTGTAAGTATTGTGAAGAGCTGTTGTGTGCTATTGGATGTTAGGCTGGTTGTGTAAATATATTTTATCGAAATCATCGATATTTTAAAAAAAAAATTTGTTAATTATTTTTATGATTGGGTTTCTCGCGTTTGTTTCGGTTCTTTTACGAAGAGTCCCAGTGAACCGGAGTCGTAAATAGTGACCGTTCCCTATGATGGATCGATGACGACTGTCTTAAGAGAATACAGGCCGATAGGAGTGATTTTTGTCTTTTATTATTTTGTTTGTTTGGTTGTATCCCATGCGTGTCGCTACCTATGAATTACGAAATTCTTGTTGCGTGTTGTACATGATATTTAGAATGCAAAGAGGGTGATTCGTATGAAAGCATGCAATTTTGTACACATATGTTGAGATCCTAGGCCATAGAATTCGATTCGGTGTGATTGAGGGCTTAATGTTTGTATTCTTGTAATTAGCCGGTGAAGAGTACGTGAATATGTCTTGAGTTGAGCATGTGCAGCCAGAGTTTCTAGTGAGGTTTTGATTATTCCATGCTATTGTCGACTGCCTAGAACTTGCCTGTCGTGTGTACGAAACGAAATGAAGGAAGTGTAGTGTAGGAAAGGATGGTAGGCGTTTCTTTGTTTTAACCTAAAGTTTTTCTTTCCTTACCCACCCACCTCGAATGTCAAATCCTAGTTAGCCACGAGCCTTTGAGCCTTTTTTTCTCTTTTTGTCGAAAAATTGTAAACCAACCCTTTCTTTTCTTATCCATAAACCTGATCCAAAGCTCTTAAGCGCTCAAAGAAAAAAATAATTTTCCCCACAGTGTCAAGGAGAGTGAGTATTGTGAGAAGAAAAGAAAAAGCAAAGTGATGAAAGTAAGAAAAATCAAAGGTGCACTTGCCGGATTTAAAGAAAATAAAGATGTATAACTAATCTTTGTTGTTAAGTCTGGTGTGCTGAAAATGAGGACAAAAATAAAGACTTCAGAATGGGAGGATGAAGGAAGAAACGATTACTCGGAGAATGTGATAGGATGTATTGAAAAAGCGCTTAGAGATGCTTATTTCTTATTATTAGATTGCTTGATATATATACTAGTTACGCCCAGCTTACATTACAACCCGTTATGTCCTAAGTGATCACCCACATCACACGTCCTTATATTAGTGGAAGTAATACACACAAGGCAAGCCAAACGGACATGACACGAGGCATGTGAATTCTTTTTGGAGAGAGAGCGAAATCGTGTTTATATGCCCTTGCATGTAATGTTTAGAGTTCCTGTAGGGGTGAAAAAGGGGAAATTCTCTTGTGTTGCGAGGCACATGCTTGTGAAGGTGAATTTCGTGTCGGATATCTTGATCGGCTAATTTGCATGAGTTTGCCGATATCGAGAGTCAATTCTTGAGTCTAGGAGGTCTTGATGTGTTGGATGTCATTGTATTGATGATACTATGCATCTTTTCTTGATGATTTTCTATGTTAAATAATCGGTATATAGTAGCTGGATTATCGGCCAAAGTGGCCATGTTTGGGTGTCAATTGCATGAGGTGTAAGATTAATGTTCGAGGAAGAACAAGATTTTAAGTGTGGGGTAAGTGATCTTGGGCATATTTATATGCCCAAGTGATACTCAATGCGTCATTTTGTCTTGTTTATCTAACGATGATTGTACATTCTCATGTAAATTGTAGTAAAGTGTGAATTTATACTAACCAACATGATTAGCATTGTTTTGCAGGAAATATGTAATTTTATGAAGCTAAAGATGCATGTTGGGAGAATCGGGAGAAATGGACTCGGGAGCGAGCAAGAAAATGGCCAAGCAAAGCAATGATTAAAGGGCTCCGCGATGGGCCGTGTCACGCGCCATCGCGGAAATTTGTCTGTCCGGAGATTAAAGTGGCAACAATTCCAGAGAAGGTCCATGATCGAGCTGTGGCACGTTGGACCTAATTGCTTGGAACTTGACATTCCAGTAAGGGTACGCATTTGTGCCGTGTCACGTTGGTTGAGCTCGCGTTGCATGCCGTGCCACGTTGGGATTAAAGACATGGGCGGCCAGTTCGAGAGAGCCTCCGCATTTTGCGCCGTGTCACAGGCAGTGCTCCACGATGCACTCCGTGACACATTGCTTGTTATTAGGAAAAAAGAATTCCCACGGGGTATAAATAGAACACTTAGGTTCATTGTTAATTATTCGACTTGGTGGAGCAAAGAACGTGGGTTACGAGCGATTTAGGCGACGAAAATGGGGTTTCTCTATCTCTTTCTCCTTTCTTTCCAATTGTTTGGATGATTTACACTCGGTTGATGATGTTTAATCCACAAATGAGTGGCTAATTTCTCACTTCTTCTTTGAGGTTAAGAACAATTGTATTGAAATGTGATTGTTGATCATTTGGTTTTTCATCTTTTCTTCATGGTTATTCTATTAATTCTTGTTCTTACTACATTAATGTTTGGCCAATGTTAATGTATATCTAAAAAATCCAGTTTCACTCGAGAGAGCACGAAATTTGAAAGTTGTGAATTAATAGGATATGATCTTTTCTTAGTTTGGGAAAATTGAGAATTGATTTACCTTGGGGATAGAAATATACTGAAAGTCGTATTAGTCAATCACAGAATCGGTTTTTGTAGTAGAACATGAATTGCCTACATCACGAAATATAGGTGGAAGGTTTCATGATTCTTAAGTTGGGTTAAATACGAGTTTTAATCCATAGGCATGGTCCGACTAGCAACCGGAGAAAGATTAACCACTTGTATCCATAATTTATTTCTCTACATGTTCGTTTTAGCCTCAGCATGCTCACATTCATAGTTCAGACTCAAACTGTATATTCATTTTAGACTTAGTACAAATTTAGGAAACAAAATATAAAAACTTTTCTTTACATTGTTGTCACGCATTTTTGATTACAGTTAATTGACACTTGAGTATTGTCTGCATTTTTAGAGTTACAGTTAATTGACACTTGAGTAGATTTGCCCCGTAGTCCAGTCCCTGTGGGATCGATACTTGGCTTACTTGAGCCATTTAATACTTGTTCGACCACGTGCACTTGCGTGTAGTCATCCAGACCACCGAACATGCCACACTTATGACGAAGAGACTACAAAAACATTTAGGAATGTTCCCTTTTCTACATGATTCCTATCGAACGTAGAGTATGAAACTCTAATAGTTCCTCCCCTGACTCGTGCTTTACGCGCTCGCAGATAATGCCTCCCAGATGAGCGAATAGAAGAACAAATGGTAATGGGTGCTAGAGAGCACCACCAGCCCCAGTTAACCCGATGGACGAACATGTTACTCATGCTGAGTTTCGGACAACCCTTAATATGTTGGCGCAGACCATGACTGCCCCAGATTAATCAGCAAGTGATAGCTCATGTTCTCCGGAATGGGAATGTAGCAGCAGCAAGGGTAAGAGACTTTCTCCGAATGAATCCACCCGAATTCTTAGGTTCAAAGGTGGATAAGGACCCGTATGAGTTCTTGAAAGTGATCTAGAAGATCACCCAAATCATGGGGGTGACGGAAACTGAGAGCAAAAACTTAGCCTCCTACCAGTTGAAAGGAGTCACTTATATATGGTTTTGCCGATGGAGAGAAAGTTGGGGACAGTTTTTTCCTAGGGAGTTAAACCTTTGATAGCCAGTGTTCCGTATAAACCCCGGCTAAGGGAGATTACATACCCATTGTGTATGAGTTGTGGGAAACACCATTTAGGAGAATGCATGGCCAGCTCAGATGCTTGTTTTTGGGGTGGCAAGTTGGGTCATAAGCACCGGGATTGCACATCTACTAAGCTAGGTGAGAGTAGAGCCTCAGCCACCTCTTTAGTAGCTTTGATAGCCTATCCATTTCAGCAGGGTGCATCATCTAGCGCAGGTGGAAGACAACATCAAAACTACTCCTATGCCTTAGTAGCACACCAGGCTAAGGACAAGTCGCCAGTAGTAGTCATATGTATGTTGTGAATTTTTTGTTACTCCTTGCAAGTTGCTAGCCCCAGAACCCCAGTATTGAATAAGAAGCTCTATGATGGTTGTTGAAAAGAGATTGTCGATATGTGATGTGAATAGTTGTGACTGTAAGGCTTGCAGGGGATGTTAGAGGTGAAGGAGAAGCTAGGAGTTAGTGATTTAGCTCCGACCTTAAGAAAGATTAAGAGCCTTGGGATGATGGCTTTAAGCTAAGGGGGCGATGGTAAGTATATGAGGCAAATCAAGTCTTGAGTATTCCAGTGGGGGGTTCCAACCCTAACAGTTCTGGTATGTTAATATCTTCAAGTTCAGAAAACCTCTCTTGTATTTCAGTTGAAGATAAGTTTTACCCATCCCTATGTGCACATTTCCAGAATTTCTAGCTAACTGCTTCAGACAGCGATGCCAGTCTTACTCTATAAATCCTTAAGGCTCATCTTCATGTTATGAACCAGCTATGAGTGCTAACTCATGCCTTCCAATATGTTTAGCTAGAACTCAGTATTTAGAAGTTTCTTTACTAGCTCGGCAGGTTAGGTTACCTCATGTATGTGCTTGGTTTTAGATGTCATGAATGGTCCATTCTCATGAGTTCCTTACCTTCAGTAGACCAGCGATAATGAATTCTAGATCAATATCATAAGATGATGTGAGAGTGAAGGCTTAGTCCATATCAGCTCAATGCCAGTTAGAGGAAATGAATCCTTCTTAGTGTTTTATCTTGTTCAATGTCAGTTTCATGTCATACAGTCCCTCTCATGTCTCAACATTCATGTGCGAATTAGATATTCAATTCGGAGATGTAAGATCATCCCGAGGTCAGATTCTCCATTGGTTTAAGTTGTAAATGATTAATTTTGGGATTTCATATCTATCCCTATCCTTTTAGTATGTTTAACCAACATTCAAGGACGAATGTTCCCAAGGAGTTGATACTGTAATAACCCAAAAGTTTCTAAGAGCAGGCCATAAACTTAAAGAAAGAAATTAGTTGGAAAGTGGGAAATTTTCCCCAGAACGAATTATAGAATAACTCGTTAGGTGACCTAACGGGTCGTGGTTAGACCCGTGAGGAGCAGTCAGGAGGTGCAGCAAGGTCCAATGACTATGAACGACCGGACGAGTCATCGTGTGAGGTAACAACTTGTTAGGGCAGTCGTAGGAAGGAGGAGCATGAATAATGAGGTTCAGTGGCAACGGGAAACCCAATGAGTCAAGAGACAGGAGATGACTCGTTAGGTCGGCCCTTAGGTGGAGGCTGGAGAACAAGGATGGGGTCCTGAGACAGTGGTGATCACGGAAGAGGGGATGAGTCATCGTGTACTTGACGGCTTGTCATGTGACCCGTGGGGAGAGAAGAGCAGAGAAAGGAAATAACTCCAGTGTACTCCATAAGTATGCACCACGAGTCATTTCCAACTCTACGACTCGTGGAGTGCCTCGTGGGGGACTGGCAAGTGCATTTTTCCTGCATTTTTCCAGGGGTGTTTTCATAAAAATCCTATACTTCTTACTCCTAAACTACGTTGTTTTGAACATTGTATGGAACGTTTTTAAGGGTTTTTCTATCCTAATCTCTCATTCCCTCAAGATATTCCCTCGACTGTTCTTCCTTCTCTCTCTCAAGACTCAAGGATTCAATAAGGGTTTCTTCAAGGCTTCAAGGTTCAAGTTCAAGTTCGGGTTTTCTTCGAAGCAGGTATGTGGGCTTTTAACAAGGATATACTTTCATCTTGTGCCCAAAATTTGTATTTTAAAAACCTAAATCCAATATTCTAGAAGAGAATGATCTAGGGTTCCAATTTATGCATAAACTCTCATATGTTTTCCCTAAATTTTAAAAACTCTCATGATTTATAGTAGTGCATGTTCATGAAATTACTTATAGCTTTCCTAAAATATGTGTGTTATATGTGAATAACATGAATGTGGGATTTTCACCATGAATTAGTCTAGAATTTCAAATGGAATTTCATAAATTAATCATGTGCTATTATCATAAAGTTATATCCTAGTTTAAAGTATATGTAAAGCACATGAGTTTCGCAAATCTAAAACATATGTCGCATTGTATGTGTTGGAACATGATTGTAACTCATGGGCTTTGACCAATGTGATGCTTGCACATGTTTTCACTATGATCACGATGTAAATGTATTAGGTATGAGTTGAACCTATGGTAATGGCATGATTATTGAATTTTCACCGTGATTTAGAGTAAATTTTGAAATAGGTTTTATGAAAAATTCATATGCCTTCACCATGATCTCATTGTGCATTAATTAAAGTACGAATTGGACCTATGGTTCCACCAATGATCTGTAGGAAGTATCTGTGCTGAGGTGTAGCAGGGTCGAAGTTGGGGGTAACGGGTCAAGGAACGACCCGTGGCTTGATGTTATGAGTCGTTGTTTGTGGTCGTGGTTAGATTGATCCTTAGTCTAGGATGAGGTAACGGGTCGTAGGATGACTTGTGGTGAGAAACAACAGATCTTGTTGAGCAACCGTGGGAAACAATAGGAAAATCTCCAATCAAGATGATGGATGGAAACCACGACTTGTTCAAAGGAGGCACGAGTCGTGGTGTGGCTCGTGGGAAGGCCCAGGTGCAGGTCATCTGGGGGAAACAATGGAGGATAAAACAGACCATCGTCTGATATAACGACTTGTCTTGTCGAGTCGTGGTGTTTGAATCTGAGAAGTTAAGTTTGAGCAGTGGATGCAACGGACGAATACCACAAGTCGTGGTATATGGTACGACCCGTAGGATCGCCCGTGGTCACTATTAGTTCTAAACTTTTATAAAATTTATTAAGGGTAATTTGATCATTCCTAAGTCCTTGGGTCCTAAAATACGTCATTTAAGGCTCAAAATGCGATGTTTTAGGAGGGGAAAACTACCCTAGGCTCATTCACATCAATGCATGCATATTCAAGGGGGTTTAGGAGGTGATCAAGCTAGAATTCTTCAAGATTTCCTTCAATCTTTAATTGGGCTTTCAAGGAGTGATAAAATCTGATCTTCCCCAGGTATGTAGGGTTTTGAATGGGTGAATCTGTCCACACCCATGCCCAATCTCTCTTTAAATCATAGAAATTCCTATGTTGATTCTATGGGGTTTTGACCCAGTGCATGAAATTCCTAATTCTATACATGTGTATGATTTAAATGAGTTTTTATTATTGTATTATGAATCATGGGCAAGGTTTACGTAGTTTTCCATTAAAATCATGTTTCAAACTTTATAAACTCAAATGCCCATTTATGAGAAGTTCATGAAAGTTGAGATTTATGAAGAATGTTCATGTATGATGAGGTATTAATGATGAAAAGCATGCTTTCATGTTACCCATGTTTAAAATCATATTTTCAGGGGAATTGGGTATTTTTCAAGCATGTTAATGTATTGGGAAATGCCCACATGTTCAAGTATGACTTAAGATTTATGATATGGATTTCATAATTGATCAATTTATGAAGTTGACCGATTTACAGGTGATAACTCTCAAACCACACCTCTTACTGAAGTGAGAAGCGGACGTTGTCAATAAAGAAACAAACTAGAGGTTGGGGTCGATCCCACAGGGAATAGAGAGACTGGATTATAGCCGGTAACTGAACTTGTAAGGTAGATACTTCATAAAAGGGGGATTCTAAAGAAAATCAATAATAAAAGAAAATATCAAAATTCTGATGTTAAGTCAATATCAAAGGATAATCAGGGTTTTTGTTCCCCATGGGTTCATAACTGCTTCAGGTATACACTCATGACTATCACCAACACTTATAGAACTGATAACTTAGGTTCATTAAAACGACCGACCAGTCCCGATTGAATGACTATACTCAATCACTCGACAAAGTCTTATGAGCGGTTTCAAACTATCCGTTATCACTAAGATCCAGATTTAACTATCTTGCGACCACATCTCAAGTTAATACAATGATCATCAAGATCAAGGCTCCGTTGTAATTCTCTTTTCCTAATCTCTACCTCTTCGACCAAACCAAGTAAAAAATTCGGGCATGTCCTAAAATTTCGCACCGTTAAGAAACGTTTAAGATGAAGAGAATAAAATATAAGTGTTTGTATTGGTTTTAAGATCACTTTGACCCTAGCTTGTTAATTCACCATGGTTCCCACAATCTCAAACAAACCTGCACAGTCTACACAAACTCTATTGACCCTTTCTCATGGAATCACATCAGCTAATGTATTACAAGCAACCTCAAAACATCATAAACAGGGATCAAAACATGTCATCTAATTATCAATAGGCAGTCAAGTCATCACCAATGTTTTTTCACACAGACCAACAGTAAAAGAAAACATAATCCACGTACCCTTACACAAATGAAGTCCCCATTCAGATGTGAAATGTCAAACATGATATGGGACTAAGCAAGTAAGACGCTCACTCTCTCAAAAAGTTATGAGTATTATGTGTCAAATACCATAGGCTTGCCCTTACTTTCTCTGCATTGGTTTTTCATATGGTCGAGTTAGGATCACTATAGGACTTGGTATGGCTTATAATGTAGGCTCAGGGCTGGACATGATAAAGATGTAAGATTCTATAAGTGACTATTTCTTCCTTGGAACTACATACATTGGCTACACCATTCACCTAATTCACCATTTTATTCTTTCATTCCCCCTTTTCCCTTTTTCTCCTTTTTATTCACATTTGCATGGGTATGGTGGGTTGTCATTTTTTTCAGCTTTTTCAAAATTTCTTTGAGATTTATTTTTCAACATTTACAACATTTTTCATCCTTTTCTTTTCATCTCACCACACCTCATTTTCAACCATTTCTTTCTTTTCTTTTCTTTTCCTTTCTTCCATTCTCACATTTTATGCACCCCTACTCTAGCCACCCTCAACTTAAGCGTTTTTCTTATGTTGAGGTTCACAATATCCAAGGAAGGACCAGGGCCAAAATAGGTTTATTACAAAAAATGGGTACGGTTAATCAGTAAATCAAAGAAACACAGTCTATTAAGGCTCAAACTTGGGATCAAGGTATTCATGTAATTTTTGGTAGGGAAATATAGGTTAAAAGTGAGCTAAATAAACAATGGCCTATGATCATATCCTAACCAACCATCATTATCCTATGTAGTGACCAACCAGGAAAGTTCTAGATCTACATCACAATATCAAACTGACTAATATACCTCACTCACACATCGTACATGAACTATTTTCACCTCACTTGTCTAATTTATACATGGCTTAACAAAACTACTCATGCTGACGAAATAAATGGCATCCAAAGATCCACAGCAATCATGCATGTTGTCACCAATACATAGCTACTGTATCAAAAAAAAATTTAAACAGGGTCAATTTTTTTACAAAAAACAAAACTAGTGCAATTTTCTTGGCTGAGTACTCCTAAGCTACTTTCTATTTAAACAAAAATCACAAACTAAAAATAAATATCCTACACATGTCGGTTCTACTAGATAGTATGTTTGAGGGAAAAGAAACACAGCAAGAAAAATCCTTAGATGGAACAAAAAATCCTAAAATCACAAGTACACCCCCTCCCCTTTTTGAAAAGTAGCTTCATCCCTGAAGCATCATCTAGAAGATCGTAGGGAAGAGAATATACCTATGGCGCACTTGGCGCTCATGCCATCTCGCGGAAGTGGTACCTTCATCTGATGTAGCTCCAGTTCAATGTTCTTCTGAATTTTTCTACGACTCATGGTACGACCCGTAGGTCGATTCCATGAGTCCTACTGAGAGATTTGTTGTGTGACATTGTTCAGTTTTGGGATATGAGTGCTCAATACGACTCATAGTGTCTAACTATGATTCATACTGTTCCTCGTACCTTTTCCAACCTTTGTTGTATTTTGTTTTCTCAGTGTTCATTGGTTCTTTTTGGCATATTTTGGGTACTCAAAATTCCCCCCAGGTTTAGGCATGTTTCAAACTTAATTCAACAGTGCTCAACCCTCCCCTTTTTCTTTGAGCCATAACCCGTAGACCAGAAGCCCTAAAAAAGTTGAAGTTTCAAACTCAACTCAACAATCAACATTCATTTAAGTTTTCATGAGTATCACAATTTCAACCCGATAAAATTGTATTTCCTTTTGAACCCATTTTTCGAGTATCACAGTCGACTTCACAAGATCTTGAGTTTTGGCCCCTTCCACTTTTATTCATGAGTGATTGAAGAAATTAAAAGTGGATTACTTACTTGTTTGTTGTTTCATGGACTGAAAATAAACTTCTAGGGCTTTGCAATCTTAGTTGGAGCAAGGATTTTACTCGATTCCTTGGTGATGAAAAGCTATGGGTGTGGGGGAGGTTACTTTGTTTGTGGGTTTGTGGTGTTATCATGGGAGAAGGGTGTAATTTTAAGTTTAAGTAGGTAAGGGCAGATTAAAAAGAATCTGGGTCGAATTGGGTTATTTTGACCCATCACAACTCATACCACAAGTCATAGGTAGACCCCACAACTCGTCCCCTGGACTCGTGGACATACTTTTAAAGAAAACTTACCTGACGACCTACGAATACATCATACGACTCGTACCACTAAGGTACGATCTGTAGGAAGACTCGTAGGTCGGGGCTTGGAATCATTTTGTTCTGAACTTCACCACGACTGTTGCTATGGATGGTAGGATCTCATTACAGGTCGTACTGAGAGCCATAGAAGCTAATGTTTCAGCCTCCTGTTTCAATTTTCCCTACACACTGAGCATGCATTAGTTCAATAACCTTGGTTGCCTCCAAAGAAGCGCTTGATTTAACGTCGCGACACGACATTGGTAGGTTGGTTACTCAGACATCACCAGTTCACCACTTGGGTTGCTTCCCAAGAAGCGCCTGATTTAACGTCGCGACATGACGCAAATCTCTTGACAACTCAGAATTTGTCAAGTGATTCATACTCATACTCCAGTGCTGAGATCACACTAAATTCCATGGGTTGCTTCACTGTCTTGCAGATGTTGAATGTGACCTCCTCTTGATTCAGCCTAAACTTCAACAGGCCAACTTCTACATCTACTAGAGCTCTCCCGATCACAACGAATGGTCTCCCCAAAATGATGGGGACCTCATAATCAACCTCTCAATAAAAAATTATGAAGTCTATTGGGAATATAAATTTATCTACCTTGACAAGCACATCAATCAGGATCCCCACCGGCTTCTTAACTGTTCTATCGGCCATCAGTAGCCACATGTTGGTCGGTGTAGGAGTTCCCAATCCTAACTTCTTGAATACAACCAAGGGCATCAAATTAATGCTAGCTCCTAGATCACATAGTGCCCTTGCGAACTCAACATTACCAATCATACATGGTATAGTGAAGGCACCTGGGTCCTCCTTTTGTTGTGCTAAGACCCTTATAGCTATGGCGCTGCAGTGATGCACATTGTCAATAGGCTCATAGCTCACAAATCTTTTCTTTGTCACCAGGTCCTTTATAAACTTTGCATATTTTGGCATATACTCTAAATCTTCGACCAATGGTATGTTCACAGAAAACTTCTTAAGCATTGAAAGGAATTTCTGGAACTTACCATTCTCCGCCTTCTTCTTCATCCTTCGGGGAAATGGTGGTGGTGGTCTGGGATAGCTTTTTGCACTTGCATTGCCTCTTGATCCTTGGAAGGTTCCTTATCACCTCTTGGGGCCTCTTGCAACTCACCAGTCTCTTTCTCAGCACTTGTGTCATCATCCTCCATGATGCTCTCTTTCTTCCATTCAACTTCAACTAGAAACGAGGGGTCAACTGTGGTTTTACCACTCCTAGTCATTACCGCCATACAATGTGCATCGTTCTTCGGATTTTGGAAAGTGTTGCTAGGCAGTGTACCCTTTTATCTAGGGTTTATTGATGCTGACAGTTGCCCAAGTTGGTGTTCTATTTGCTTTATGGAAGTAGCATGTGATTCCACCTTTTGACCCATACTTGACAAATCACCTCGAATCTCTTTTAGCTAATCATCGATGGACCTCACCTTGTTCAACATCTCAACCATCATGCTCTCCAACTTTTATTGACTAGATTCCCCTTCTCGTGCATTGGGAGGCACATAGAATCAGCCTGGTCATTATGATAACCATCATTGTGCCTCCAATCACCTTCGTGCTCACGACCTCAGCTCCTATCTCTGAATCCGTTTCTATTGTAGTTGTCTCTATACTTGTTCCGACCTTGATTTCAAAAACCTTGGCGCCAATTGTCTTGTCTAGACACTTGGGCGTTGGTTCGAAAACCCGCCACCTGGCTATCCAAAAATTTTGCCTCCTCCTCAGAATCAAATTGATCAGCTCTTTGCTCCCTTCCTTGAGTACCCACTTCATTAACTTACTTGGCTCCAACTCCCATAATATCCTTTGTCAGCATGTACAATGATGTGCGCATGTGAGCCAACTCTTCGTTGCACTCTTCTTCTTTTCTTTGTTGGTCTGCAATCAAACCAACAACATATGTGTCTGCCACTGTATAAGCCTCCCTCGTATTCTAGGCCCTATTTGTCTTAATCACCCTATCAAGAATGGTGGCAGCTTTCTCCCAGGTGTTACTCATCAATGCTCCTCCAGCTATCGTCTCTACTACGACCTTGGTGCTATTGTTAAGAGACTTGTAAAAAGTTTCCAACAAACTATCATCTGGAATTTTGTGGTTGAGGAACTTAGTCAACTTCTTTTTGAATCTCATCCATGTTTCATGAAGTGCCTCAATCTTGATCTATCAAAAATTATATATCTCATTTTTTAGCTGTAACATCCTGGACGGGTTAAAGAATCTCTCTAAAAAGGCCTGTTTAAGCTCCCTCCGGTTGGTTATGGAGTTGTTGGGCAACTCTGATAACCACAAATTAGCTTCCCAGATAGAGAAAAATGGAAGAGTCTGAGCCATATTGCATCCTGGCTTACTCCGGGCAACCTATATGCCTTGCATATTCCTACAAAGTTCATTAGGTGCAGGTTGGCATCATCCAATGCGTGACCATTAAACACCCCTTTCATATTTAATAACTGAATCATGGTGCTTGTAATGTTGAATTTGGCCCCAGTGAGAAGTGGTGGTGGCACAATTGCTCTAGTTGACCTGACTTCATCAATATCTGGGTCATCATCATCATCAAAGTATTGAGGGGTGAATCTATGAGCTCTATTGCCCCTCCCTTGTCGACCAGCATTTACCATTTCCTCTCTTTAATCTTCTGCATGCTGTAGTGCAGCTTGCTGAGCTAACTCAGCTTGCCTAGCTTCTTCAGCTATGCGGGCCTTTCTTTGCTCGTGGTTTTCCGTGTTACACAGTGCTCTTTTGATTTATGGATTTAATGGAACAAGAGGATCTCCTCTACTCCGAGTGCTTGGAATTCACCAGAGAACATCCTGAGGGTATCAAAAACACAAATAAATGTAATTAAATAAATAACTATCAAAAATTTAATTACAAGACAATAACCTAGTTTCAGCCGTATTCCCCGGCAACGATGCCACTTTTTTGATAGCTCTCAAACCAAACCTCTTACTGAAGTGAGAAGCAAATGTTGTCAATAAAGAACCAAAGTAGAGGTTGGGGTCGATCCCATAGGGAATAGAAAGACTGGATTATAGCCGGTAACTAAACTTGTAAGGTAGTAACTTCAAAATAGGGGGATTCTAAAGAAAATCAATAATAAAAGAAAATATCAAAATTATGATGTTAAGTTAATATCAAAGGATAACTAGGGTTTGTGTTCCCCATGGGTTCGTAACTGCTTCAAATATACACTCGTGATTATCACCAATACTTACTTATAGAACTGATAACTTAGNTAGAACTGATAACTTAGGTTCATTCAAACAACCGACCAGTCCCTATTGAATGACTATACTCAATCACTCAACCAAGTCTCATGAGCGGTTTCAAACTATCTCTTATCACTAAGTTCAAGATTTAACTATCCTACGACTACAACTCAAGTTAATACAATGATCATCAAGACCAAGGCTCTGTTGTAATTCTCTTTTCCTAATCTCTACCTCTTCGACCAGAGAAAGTAAAGAATTCGGGCATGTTCTAGCGTTGCGCACCGTTAAGAAATATTTAAGTATGAAGATAACACAATATAAGTGTTTGTATTGGATTTAAGATCACTTTGTGCAACCCTAGCTTGCTAATTCACCATGGTTCCCACAACCCTAGCTATGGAGGTTTTAGGCTCTCATAGTTGCAAGGTTGTGATTAGGATTCATGATTGAAAATAAAAATCAATACTTACATTAATGATCGAGAAAAACTCTTCCTTCAATTACTCCACAAAATCTTTAAAAACAAGTAGTAAGAACAAGAAGAATTCAAGAACAGGTTCATCACAACTTAAGACCAACTCAATCCTCTCTTTCTCAAGGTTTCTACTCTCTAAAACAATCAAACTAACGTCCTATCTAAAAATAAAACCTAAAACATATTTATACAGACACAAGAATCCTTTTGCTAAGCCAACAGGGTGAATTTCCATATCTGTCGCCTCCAGTGCCACGACTCAACCTACGATCCGTAGTATGCTCCTACAATCCATAGCTTCCTCTAGTACAATCTCAGTTGGCTAAATTCTGGCTAAGTGTTGGATCTGGATACGACTCGTACCATTAACTCATGACTCGTAATGAGCTCCTATACTTTGAATCAAAGATTTTTGAAGTATTTTTGAAGTTCATCATGACCAGAATGGTATGACTCATACCTTCGTCTTACGGGACGTACTTGCTTCTTGTAGAAGGAGTCAAACTCTAATTCAATTCTTCTAGAATTCATCACGACTCGTATAGGCCTGCTATGAATCGTACTGGGACTCATGGGTCATATCTACCCAGCCTTAACTTTTAGCAACTTCTTACGACCACCAGTACGACTCGTAGGTCCTTCCTACGATCCGTACTGTGGTCTGCACTTTTTTCCCATTTTGCACATTTTAAGCTATCTTTTGCAATTTTCAGTTCCAACACCTATTTATCCTGTAAAAAAAGGAAAAGTACCTCATATCCACATAAATACACTTAAGTCCATGTTATTTTCTTAGTTTTGAGCGTCGATTGTGCTGTAAACCCACAACACATCAACGGGCCCTTGATTCATGGCTAAACATGTATGTAAATGGGGTTCAATAATGTTAATGTTCATTTGGCCATGAATCTCATGAACGATGTTTATGATTTGTGTACGACCCTAATGTGCATGTTTTTGCAAGGAGTGTATAGCACTGAGTAGCCCAACATTCAAAGGACTATACTTGTGTCTCATAACTACGTGCAATCGTAGGTTCATGTTGATACATTAAAATGTTAATGGATCTCCTCTTTCATGATAACATAATGTACGTCCCTTGCCTGGCAAGCCTGGGACGACTCTGCCTACTTGAGTGAGACAATTAGGGCATCATGTAAGGCTCTATCATGATGGTGTCGGTTATGACGAGTCCTCCCATTGTTCCTCATGATTTATGCATGGTTATGTTTTTATTATTTTGGCTCAAGTCATGTTTAATGAAGCTTCTCACTTATGATTATGATTGTGGTTAAGTTTCGAAATCTTTGAAAACCTTTAGCCTTATGTTACATTATGATATTTATGTTATGAGCATGTTGTCCTACTCTTATGATCTTTTATACTTTAAAATGTCCATTTTACTTATCTTGCATGCTCAATACATTCCACGTATTGATCGCATACTCTATGCAGTATCGTTTCATGATACAGGCTCCGATCTTCAGACCCAGCACTGTCATTAGCTCGTTCTCGGAGTTAGCATCTAGTTCATTGTTGAGTCCTCATCCCCCGAGGACCAGTTGATATTAGTTATCTCTTTATGTTTAATTTTCTAGACTTGTCGAGTTAGATAGGGGTGTTGTCCCATTAGCCTATCAGATATGCTAGAGGCTTTCAGACTATGTGTCGTATTCAGCTTTCATGTATGAAGTGCATATCGCGTTCCATGTTATGTTATGATTATTCTTCCATTATGTTATCATGTTGAGTATTCTGCTTTACTGGATTAAGATAGATGTATGTTCATACTATGCGTCGACTTGGAGTCTCTCGAGGCTCCTTGCCCCGTGTTGCGATTCAGGTCTACATTCAAGTCATGACAAATCAATGATAAATAAATTCAGTATGATGTCATTAATTGAATGCTTATGTCTCTGATTAGCTGCAGTAATTTATAATAGACTAATGATGCAATATTTATACTTCATGTTCTAGCTTAGTTAGTCGGTCAGGGATTATCTAAAAAAGAGAATGTTTCCCTAGTCAGTCTAGGATTCTCCACAGCAGAGAATGTTTCCCCTAGTCGGTCAGGGATTCTCTACAGTAGAGAATGTTTCCCTAGTCAGTCGGAGATTCTCTACAGCAGAGAATGTTTCCCTAGTTAGTCTAGGATTCTCCACAGCAGAGAATGTTTCTCTTAGTCTGTAGGGAATCTCCACAGCAGAGAATGCTTCCCTTAGTCAGTTAGTGACTCTCTATATCAGAGAATTCTCTCCCTTAGACAGTCATGGACTCTCCACAGCTGAGAACATTTCCCTTCGACAGTCAGGGATTCTCTCTTAGACAGTCAAGGACTCTCCACAGCCGAGAACGTTTCCCTTCAACATTCAGGGACTCTCTATGAAATCAGTAAAGGCTTTGGTCCTTAGTATTTTTTCATCTTTGTGCATCAGTTGATCATACTTATGTAAATGTTTCTTATAAATGTCACAACTCGAACGTAGACCCTTACCATAACACAGGACAAGGAGCCCTGAGAGACTCCAAGTCCACCCATGGCATGACCATTCATCTAACTTCATATCATCAAACAGAACACTTAGCATATAAACATATCTGAAGCATGAACATAACATATCATATCATAATAATCAGTACGGACTAAATACATGACAGTGGAGTACGACATATAGTCTGAAAGCCTCTAATGTAACAGATGGGTTGATGGGACAACATCCCCAACTAACCCGACAACTTAAACTGACAAAAAACATCAATTTTTGAATCAAATGGTCCTCGGAGAATGAGGACTCACCAACAAGAAGGATGCGAAACTCCATAACAAGCTAATGACGATGCTTGATCAGAAGATTGGAGCTTGTATCATAAAACAATATAACATAGAGTATGTGGTCAGTACGTGGAATGTACCGAGTATCCAAGGTAAGTAAAATAGACATCTAAAAATACATAAAAGCTCATAAATGATCATAAGAGAAGGACATCACACTCATATAATAAATATCATAGGATAGCATAATGCTCAAGGTTTTCAAATCATTCGTAAAACATTCATTATCATAATCATAAGAGATACTTTATCATATCATCACTTGATCCAATAAAATAAACATAACATTGCATAAAACATGTGGAAAAATGGGAGGACTCGTCATAACCGACACCATCATGGTAGAGCCTTACATGATGCCCCAACTATCTCACTCAAGTGGGCAGAGTCGCCCCTGTCTTGCCGAGCGAGGGACGTGCATTATGTGATATAACGAAATAAGAGATTATTATCATTGTAATGTATCAATATAAACCCACGGTGGCACGTGGTTATGACACACTGGCGTAGTTCTTTGAACGCCGGGTTGTTCGGTGCTAGACATGGCTCCCAAAAACATGCACATTAGCCTCATATATAAATCAATAACATTATTCATTAAAATTCATGGCTAAATAAACACTTATCATTCATTGATCCCCATTAAAACATGATTAGCCAAGAATCAAAGGCCCTTTAGTCGGCCAACATCATAAATCGATATATCATCATATCCATTTCATAAATCATAAATCATTATTCAACATGTGGGCATTGCCCCATACATTAACATGCTTTACAGTACTCAATTCATTCGAAAACATGCCTATACACATGGATAACTTGAAAAACATGCTTTTCATCATCAATAATTCATAATACTTGAACATTCCTCATAAACTTTGACTTTTATGAACTTTTCACAAATGGGAAATTTGATTTATAAGACTTGAAACATGATTTTTGATGAAAAACAACATAAAACTTGCCCATAAATTTTAATTCCATGATAGTAACTCAATTAGATCAAACCCATGTAGAGAAATCGAATTTTCATGCATTGGGTAAAAACCTCATAGGCTTTTGATAGGAATTTCATGAGTTTGAAAGAGATTGGGCATGGGTGTGAAAAGATTCACCCAGTCATAACCCTACATACCTGGGGAAAATCAAATCTCACCACTCCGCAAAAGCCCAATTGAAATTGATGAAGAAAACATCGAAAACATTCTTGATCAACTTCTCAATTTTATAAATTATCATGCATGAGAATAAATAGGCTATAACGTCTTAACCTATCTTAATACATTCTAAAAATTACTTAAAACGATGTAGTTTAGGACCTTGGAGCGTAGGAATGAAAAAAAATTCCCTGAATGAAAAACCCTGAAAAATCTGAACTGGTGAACTAATAGGCATACTAATGGATCGTTGGAGGATATCACGACTCGTTGTATACATCCGTCATTTGCATTTCCGAAATCCCTGATCTGAAATTCGACCACACAACTCGACAGGACGAGTCGTCCTATCAAACGACGGGTCGTTAGATCATCCATTATTTCCTCCTTTAAGTCCTACTTCAAGCCTCCCAACGAGTCTCACCACGACTTTTTACTTCATCCAACGAGTCATGGTTGCCTTCCGTTAAGTATACTAGAAAACATAGCTTTTCCCATTCCACAACTAGCGACCACGACCCATTACTTCTCACGACGGGCCGTGGGATGACCCGTTACCTTCCCTTAAGCTGAGGTCTAGTACCCATCACGACTCCAAATGACGACTCATTCTATCCAACAACGAGTATTTACTTCACACATTGTTTCCACTATCACTAGACCTAGTCCATCCTACGACTGCTTCCCACGGGTCCTTGTTGGACCAACAATCCGTCCAGTGGGATTTTTCCCCTGTGTTTAGACAACTTCCATTTTAAATCCCGAGTCTAATCTTAGTCACTTTCGGGGTATTACAACATCTCCTCCTTGGAAATATTTTTCCTCAAATATTGGAAACATACATAAAAATAGAGACATGCAATCATCACACTCAAATACTGATCATTTAAATCAAAAACTGACGGAATGACTATCTCCGATTCAAACCACATAGCGGAACTGATATCATGATTCACATAAACATCCATATACATAAAAGAAACTTGATCACATGAACTAAACATGAAAACTAAATAGAGTTTTAATGCAAAACTGATACCTCAAGTTGGAACTGAGCTGGTAGAGACTAAATGTGGATATCTAGCCATCATATCCGCTTAGGCTTCCCACATAGCTCCCTCAACATGTTGATTCCTCCATAAAACTTTAACTGAAGCTAATTCCTTGTTCCTTAGCCTTCGAATCTGACGATCCAACATTTCCACAAGAACCTCCTCATAGCTAAGGGTGTCTTTTACACCAACACTGTCCACCGGGACAACTAAGTCTGGATCACCCAAACACTTATTCAAGAGCGATACATGAAATACAGGATGCACAGAAGCTAATTCTGAAGGTAACTCCAACTCATAAGCCACCATGCCAACACGTCTATCCTGTACGGGCCGACATTGCAGGGACTATGTTTCCCTTTCTTTCCGAACCTCATCACTCCCTTTATGGGAGACACCCTTAGAAATACCCATTCATCGACTTCAAATTCTAATTCTCTTCTTCTCACATCAGCTTAAGACTTTTGGCGACTCTGGGCATTTTTCAACTTGTCCCTTATCAATTGAACCTTCTCCATAGTCGCGTGAATTGAATTTGGTCCAATCATTATTGCTTCGCATACCCCAAAACATCCAATGGGCGACCTACACCTCCGCCCATAGAAAGCCTCGAACGGTGCCATCTGGATACTGGAATGGTAGTTGTTATTGTATGCAAACTCGATAAGTGGAAAATGCTCATCATAGCTACCTCTGAAGTCAATTATGCATGCTCTCAACATGTCCTCAAGGGTCTGGATTGTCCACTCCACATGACCATTGTTTGTGGGTGGAATGTTGTGTTGAGTTTAACCTGGGTACCAAGTCCTTTTTGAAATGACCTCCAAAACTGAGAGGTAAATTGAGTACCTCGATCTGAAATGATGGATAAGGGCACCACATGCAATCGAACTAACTCCAGGATATATATTGCTTGGAATAATCCTCCACTGAATCCATGATCTTGACTGGTAGAAAATTAGCATCCTTGGTCAACCTGTCTACCACAACCCAAATGGAGTCATATTGTCGACGAGCACGAGGAAAACCTATGATAAAATCCATATTAATTTCTTCCCACTTCCAAGTGGGAATGCTAATATGCTGAAGTACACCTCCCGGTCTCTATGCTCAACCTTTACTTGCTTACAGTTCAAACACTTGGCTATGAATTCTACAATATCCTTCTTCATGCCATTCCACCAACAGATTTCCCGTAAGTCACTGTACATCTTGGTAGCACTTGGGTGGATAGAATACCTGGATCCATGAGCCTC
The DNA here is from genome assembly GCA_018107945.1 of Datura stramonium. Classification (NCBI taxonomy): domain Eukaryota; kingdom Viridiplantae; phylum Streptophyta; class Magnoliopsida; order Solanales; family Solanaceae; genus Datura; species Datura stramonium. The sequence continues at coordinate 74,497 of JACEIK010005854.1, forward strand.
GTGAAACATATGAATCCTCAAATAATCTACATCTGGAACACATAAGCGACCCTGGTACCGAAGCACACCATCTCCCCATTTGGAAAAGAGCTGTACTTTCTGAATCTGAACGGCGTCCTTTAACTTCCAAAATCGGGTCCTCATCTTGCATAGATTTTACATCAGTCACCAAGGATGATTCTGATTCATTCTGCACAACAACACCGCTATTGGTCGAGTCAATCAACCTAACTCCCAACCTTGCAAGTCGATGCACATCCTTCACCAACTCTTTTTCCCCTCATCCACATGGGACACACTCTCCATAGAGAGTCTACTAAGTGCGTCAACTACCACATTAGCCTTACCCGGATGGTAAAGGACACTCATATCGTAGTCCTTGAGTAACTCTAACCACCTCTTTTGCCGAAGATTGAGGTCCTTTTGGGTAAACACATATTGCAAACTCTTATGGTGTGTGAACACAACCACGTGGACGCCGTACAAGTAATTTCACCATATCTTAAAGGCAAATACCACCGCGGCCAATTCAAGATCATGGGTCGGGTAATTCTTCTCATGAACCTTTAGCTGTTTGGAGGCATAGGCTATGAATTTCCCGTGTTGCATCAATATGCATCCAATTCTGATCCTTGAAGCATTAGAATACACTATGAACCCATCAGTACCCTCGGGTAGGGTCAACACCCGTGCTAAAGTAAGTCGAGTCTTCAACTCTTGGAAGCTTTTCTCACAAGCCTCCGACCATTGGAATCTCACCTTCTTCATGGTTAACTTGGTCAAAGGTGCTGCAATAGATGAGAAAACATAAAAAAATCTTTGATAATAGCCTGCTAGACCCAAGAAACTCCATATATCTGAAGGATTCACCAGTCTAGGCCAATTCTTCACCGCCTCAATTTTTTGAGAATCTACCTTTATGCCCTTAATTAATACCACATGCCCCAAAAATGCTACAGAGTTCAACCAAAACTCGCACTTGCTGGATATGGAATATAATTGATGATCCTTGAGATTCTGAAGCACTACTCTCAAATGAGCGACATGCTCCTCTTCGCTTCGAAAGTATATAGGGATGTCATCAATGAACACAATCATGAACATGTCCAGGTATGGCTTGAACACTCTATTCATTAGGTCCATAATATTTGCAGGATAATTCGTTAGTCCAAAACAAATAACTACAAACTCATAATGACCATACCGCTTCCTAAAGGCTGTCTTCGAGATGTAAATCTCCCAAACCCTGAGCTGGTGATACCCGGACCTGAGATCTATCTTTGAGATACACTTGGCACCCTGAAGCTGGTGAAATAAATCATCAATCCTGGGTAAAGGATACCTGTTCTTGATGGTGACTTTGTTTAATTGTCGATAATCAATGCACATCCAAAGGGAACCGTCCTTCTTTCATGACAAATAAAACTGGTGCACCCCATGGAGACTTGCTCAGTCTAATGAAACCCTTATCTAACAGGTCCTTCAACTGATTGTTCAACTCTTTTAGCTCGGCTACAACAATTCTATAAGGAGGGACAGATATAGGCTGCATCTCGGGAAGAAGGTCAATACCAATATCGATCTCCCTCTCGGGAGGAGCGCCTGGTAAATCATCCGAAAATTACTTCTAGGTACTCACGAACTACCGAAACAAACTGGATAGTCGGGGTCGTAGACTCAACATCCTTAACCCTAACTAGATGGTACATACTACCCTTGCCAATCATCTTCCTGGCCTTAAGATAGGAAATAAAACAACCTACACAAATGGCCGTACGACCCTTCCACTCCAAGACTGCCTCATGCGAAAAACTGAAACTCCACGCACGGGTTCTACAATTAACAGAAGCATAACACGCATACAACCAATCCATGCTAAGAATAATATCAAAGTCATTCATGGATAACTCTACAAAGTATACGGAGGTGACTTTATGCAATATAGTGACCGGACATCATCTATACACCCTTCTAGCTACAGCCGAATCACCAACAGGGGTAGAAACTAAAAATGGTTCTGACAGAGTCTCGAGACTAAATCCAAAGCAACTAGCAATATAAGGTGTCACAAAATATAGGGTAGCCCCTAGATCTAACAGAGCATAAGAATAAAGGTGAAACACTTGTAACATACTAGTAAACACATCTGATGAAGTCTCCTGCTCCTGATGCGAGGCGAGGGCATAAAATCTGTTTGGGCACTGTCTTCCACCCCTACTAGTAGATGCTCCCTGCGGAGCTGAATGTGCTGGAGCTGTTGCTGACCTGGTAGTTTTCTCACAGCCTCTATTATCATCCTTTCTAGGAAATGGACACGCTAAACGCATGTGGCCGGACCGACCACACCCATAGAAAATATCTGAGCCAAGTAAACACTTCCTAGCATGACTATTGCCACGCTTTCTACATTCTCGAGAGGTATGCTCTACCTGTGTGCCCCTATGGTCCCTCGGTTCTGAAGCCCTACTCCTCTGATCACCTTTTATACCCCGGGAACCCAAGGATCAGACTCAGGAGTAAAAATGGGAAAAATGCAAAGCTGGTGTTGCACGCACAAAATGAGTAGTTGGACAACTCATGAGGACAGCCCATGAGTCGTCAGATGACTCGTGGGGATGCCAGGGGAGAGTTGGGAAGTTTGGAGGAAAAGAATTCCCCACGGATGTGGCAACGACTCGTGGTCAGACCCCATGAGTCGTTAGGTCAACCGTGGTGTAAAGGAGAAGGAAATAGAGGAGGTCAGACCAGTGTACTTGACGAAAGCTGACCACGACTTGTTGAGTCAGGTAATGAGTCGTTTGGTCAGTCGTTATGAGCCCAGGGTTCCAGACAGGCAGTAGACTCAACGAGCAACATGACAAGTCATTTCCCCCA
>JACEIK010005855.1:0-13012 GCA_018107945.1 Datura stramonium
TTATACACGACTCTGTCTCTCAGATTATAAAATTTTATTTTAATAAAAACAATTCGCGCAAAAGTGCGTGAAAAAATTTTCGACGGAGGAGTGTCACGATCGAGCCTACACCCTGGACGCTACATGATACTTAAGGCCACAAGTGACCCCAAGCTAACCTATGACATAGATACTACTGAAATTCTAAATAACTGGAAGAAATCTATAAGCGAAAGCTGTGAAAAACATGATTAACACTTTTTTGGAAAGAAGAATTATCTGATAAGATACATAAATTTATTCAACAAAGGAAAAACATACTGAAACATCAATTATATCTGAAAGCCATATAATGAACTAGTGAGTTGCTGGGACAAGCCCCCAACTAACTCTAAAGTCTGAAATCAAGAAAACTGAAATGGAAGTTAAACTCTCGTCCTCGGAATATGAGGACTCACCAATCCACACTGCTGCTGAAAATCATTGGAGGGGAACTACTGACGATGCTGAGATTGAGAACCTGCGCCTTTATCATTAGACGATACAATATAGAAAGTATGCATCAGTACTTTGAATGTACTGAGTAAGTGAGATATGAAATAAACATAAAGGTACTGAAAGCTGTAAATTGTTACAGAACACGCAATGACCATACTGGACTTTCAAACACTACAGGCATCTGAAGAGCTACTAACATCGTAAGTACTAAATAATTAACTGAAGATCATAAACATGTCTGAGTCATAGAATACTGAACTGAACTGGAGACTGAGACTGCACTGGACTGAGTTGTACTGTACTAAGCTGTGGAAGAAACAATAACCGATATATAACCACGTGAGCTAGATGTGGAATCCGATGTATACCTCTTATTGGAGAAGGCCCACCATACCTTGCCAGGATATAGTAGCTGAGCTGGATGATCATTATCTGAGGCCCATTCGGGATAAAGACATACGGTGGCAACGTAGTTCTGGGAACCTAGGAGCGTTGAAACCCAGGCTTTCAGTGCTAAGTCCTACTCTTATTGGAAATCCTAACTTTGTCTACTATGCTGATAGCTCAAACCTGATGTCCTAAGACTCAAGTCAGGACCACTTATCTGGAAGCATTTTGAGAGTTTAGAGGACTTGATAACTGAAATATAGGTGTTCTAAGACTTTTCAGAGCTGATTTATCTGAAAGTATCGTAATCATCTAAAGAACAATCTAATGACTGATAACTGAGACTACGGAGTTCTACTAAACTCCCTAAAAGACTGACTATAGTCAAACTAATTAGCTGACATTTCTGTAAGAAACTGAGAATGCTAAGTACAGACTGAACAAGCCATAAGCTAACTTCTGATCACATATTTGTACTACCATGGTGATTTAAGAAGGAACTATCAAAATCAAGCAACATTCATATCTGGACTTTCAATTATGCAAGATTCACTCAAATCATATTTAAGGATTAGGTTGATGGAAAAGGGGTATCGATATGAATTATAGTTGGTAGAAGTCTTCAATAATTGCAAGAATTATAATAAGAAGGAGCTCCATAATCTAACTGAAGAACAACCTTAGTTTTAATTCTTCAATGATAAAACTGATAAAGTTTCTGTAAGAGTTTTGGGGCACAAGAGAAAAGAAATTCCCTTGTTGAAATCCCACATACATGGAGTAGAAATTCCTTTAAGAAACCGCCTGGAAAGCTTGAGAAAAATAAAAGCCCTAGTCCTACTCTGGAAGAACTATCTGAGTTCTTCGTGATTTTCTAAATGGTTATGAAAAGAATGAGGCAGAGGGTCGACTAATCCTCTAAAATCTCTCCTAAATGATCCTAATACAATGCGGTTTAGGATTTAGGATGATAGGGTTTTACAAAAATGCCCTTGAAATATTTAATAGAATTTTTTCCCATCAGGTGGTACGACTCAACCTACGAGTCGTACCAAGGTCCTATGATCTGTACCACCTCTCGTGGTTAGGGACTCTACTTAAAACCATTTCTCTGAAGTTTTCCATGGATGCTTACTACAGCCCGTACCAACATCCCACGATTCTTGTTACGACCCATAGCTTATTTCTGAGTCTTCTTTGGATCTCTCTCATGACTCATCCAATGAGTCGTACCATGACTCATGGTTACCTGGGATTTCCCTGACTTTTTCTTTGAACTTTTCCACGACTGTTCAGTACAATCCGTACTAGGATAATATGATTCGTAACACGAAGTTGTCATTTCTCCAACCTCATTTATTGTTCTTCTTCATCCTCCAATTTTGAGTCTAGTTACAATCCATACCTCAATTCTTGAGTCATACTATGACTCATACCGAGATCTTTTTCTCAGTTTTCTGCAGGATCAAGTTTTAAATCTAAAGGGTAGTTTTAGAAAGTTCTGGGGTGTGACAATATCTCCCCTTGAGAACATTCATCCTCGAATGTAGGATAAGCATATTGAAGACTGGGAAGGGATCTAAAAGCCTAAAAATGAACAATTATAGCTGGAAATGGACGGAGTGATTGACTGCGGACTAGCATACATGACTAAAATTGAGATAGACATACTAACTGACTTTACGCAACTAAGGTGCTCGTTAAAACATGGATAGAGTTGATAAGTACGGAACTAAATAGGGTGCTGAGGAGATATTTAGTACCTGATGCTGAAGCTGAAATGGAAGGAAATAAATGAGGGTATTTAGCTTATGTCTGCTTCTGTTTCCCATGTGGCTCCCTCAACTAGTTGGTTCCTCTACAAGACTTTTACTGAAGTGACCTCCTTGTTTCTCATCTTACGAACCTGACGGTCTAGAAGCTGAACTGGAACTTCTTCGTAAGAGAGACTATCTTTTACACCCACACTCTCTAGAGGCATTACTGAGGTCGGGTCACCGATGCATTTCTTTATCATAGACACATGGAAGACTGGGTGAACTGATGCTAACTCCACAAAAAACTCTAGATCATAAGCCACACTGCCAATGCGTCTCAGAATTTTGTAAAGGTTGATATATTTGAGACTGAGCTTTCCTTTCTTATTGAATCTCATCACCCCTTTTATAGGTGATATTTTCAGGTATGCCCAATCATCATAGAAAACTCCAATTCTCTTCTCCTCATATCTGCATATGATTTCTGTCGGCTTTGAGTTGTTCTCAGCCATTCTCTGATAATTTACACCTTCTGCATAACCTCATGGACTGAATCCATACCTATCAAGGTAGATTCACCAACCTCAAACCACCCTATAGGAGATCTGTACCTCCTACCATAAAATGCCTTGAAAGGGGCCATCTAAATACTGTAATGGTAACTGTTGTTGTATGCAAACTCGATGAGAGGTAGGTGATCATCCCAACATCTCTTGAAATCGATCATGCACACTCTCAATATTTATTCTAAATTTGGAATAGTCCGCTCGACTTGGCTATCTATCTATTGGTGGAAAGTTATGTTGAGCTTAACCTAAGTACTGAGCCCTTTATGGAATGACTTCTAGAAGTGCGAGATAAACTTAGTACCCCTCTTTAAGATGATAGACAAGGGAAATACATGTAGTTTGACTAACTCCCGTATGTAAATCCTAACATATTCCTTTGCTTAATTTATGGTCTTAACAGGCAGAAAATATGCTAACTTAGTCATCCAATCCACGACCATCCAAATTGAGTCATGTTGTCGGCGAGTGTGAGGGTAAACTTGTGATGCAGTCCATATTTACTTCTTCCCACTTTCAAGTAGGAATACTGATATCCTGAGTCATACCCCCAGGTCTCTAGTGTTCAACTTTGATCTGTTGGCAGTTTGGACACTTAGCCATAAATTCGGCAATGTCCTTCTTCGTGGAATTCCACCAATAGATTTCCCATAGATCACGGTACATCTTGGTGGCACATGGGTGTATAGAGTACCTAGTGCTGTGAGCTTCCATTAATATTCATTGTATCAAATCATCTACCTCTGGAACACACAACCTGCCCTAGTAACGGAGTACACCATCTCCCCCTTTGGAGAATTCTTCCACCTCTTTCTCAGAACTGCGTCCTTCAACTTAAGTAAAATGGGTTCTTCATCCTACTTTAACTTAATCTCTACCACAAGTGAGGATTCTGACCCACTCTAGACTACTATCCCGCCATCAAATGAATCAACTAACTGTACCCCTAACTGAGCCAATATGTCAATATCCTTTGCCAGCTCCTTTTAACCTTCTTCAACATGTGCAACACTCTTCATAGACATTCTGCTAAGGGCATCGGCCACTACATTAGCCTTGCCTGGGTGATACAGTACATTCATGTCATAATCCTTCAATAATTCTAGCCATCTTCTATGACAAATATTTAAATCCTTCTTACTAAACACGTGTTTTCGACTTTTGTGATCTGTGAAGACATCCACATGAACCCCATAGAGTTAATATCTCCAAATTTTTAAAGCAAATACTACCGCCACCAATTTAAGATCGTGAGTTGGATAGTTCTTCTCATGGACCTTAAGTTGTCTGAAAGCATAAGCTATGACTTTACCATGTTGCATCAGAACGCAACCAAGGCCAACTCTGGAGGCATCACAGTAGATCACGAACCCATCTAAACCTTCTGGCAGAGTCAGAAATGGGGTTATAGTGAGTCGAATCTTTAACTCCTAAAAACTCTTCTAAAATTCATCAGACCACTAAAACTTCACCTTCTTCTGAGTCAATTTTTTCAAAGGGAGGCAATGAAATAAAATCCTTCAACAATCCGTCTGTAATAGTCAGCTAGACCTAAGAAACTCCTAATGTATGTTGGAGAGGTGGGTCTTGGCCAGTCCTTAACTGCTGCTATCTTTTGAGGATCCACCTGAATACCCTCTCTGGAGACCACATGTCCTAGGAAGGCAACTTATTTAAGCCAAAATTCACACTTGTTGAATTTGGCAATTAACTGACGGTCCTTAAGAGTTTGTAAAACTATTTTCAGATGGCCTGTATGTTCCTCCTTTGTTTTGAAATAAACCAGGATGTCGTTTATAAAGGCACTGAAAAACATGTCCAAGTATGGATTGAATATCTTGTTCATCAGATCCATAAAAGCTGCAGGAGCATTGGTTAGTCCAAAATACATAACTACGAATTCATAGTGACCATACTGAGTTCTGAAAGTTGTTTTTGGGATGTCACATTCTCTGACCCAGAGCTGGTGATATCCTAATATGAGATCTATCTTGGAGAAAAAACTAGCTACCTAAAGTTGATCGAACAAGTCGTCAATCCTTGATAGAGGATACCTATTATTAATTATGACTTTGTTCAGTTGACGGTAGTCGATGCACATTTTGAGGGTACCATTTTTCTTTCACACGAATAGGACTGGGGTACCCCAGGGAGAGATACTGGGCCGAATAAAGCCCTTATCTAAGAGGTCATTCAGTTGTTCCTCAACTCCTTAAGTTAAGCTGGAGCCATTCTATAAGGAGGAATAGAGATAGTATGGGTACCCGGAAGAAGATCTATTCCAAAGTCTATTTTCCGTTCAGGAGGGACCCCTGGAAGGTCTTTGGGGAACACATCAGGAAACTCATTCACTACCGAAAATGACTAGAGTGTCGGGGTCTCGGAACTAGAATCTTTTACCCTAACCATGTGGTAGATGTAACATTTGGAAATTATTTTCCTAACCTTAAGGTACGAAATGAAATAACACTTAGACACTGAAGTACTACCCTTCCACTCTAAGACTAGTTCATTAGGAAATTAAAACTTGACAACCCTAGTTCTATAGTTGACTAAAGCATATTAAGAATGCAACCAGTCCATACTAAGGATAAGGTCGAAGTCGACCATGTCTAGGTCTACTAGATCAACTAAGTGACTTTACTCAATACCAATACTGGACAATTTCTATATACATGACTGGCTCTAACTGACTTGCCAACTGGGGTAGAGATTGAAAATGGTTAGGAGAGAATTTCTGGACTAATATCAAATTGAACTGCAATGTAAGGAGTCACAAAGTAAAGTGTGGCTCCTAGATATAGTAAAGCATATAAATCAATGTGGAGAAGGCACAACATACCCGTTACCACATCAGGAAGTTCTCCTGATCTTGCCTGGAAGATAGAGCATAAAAATGATTTTGGCGCTGACCACCACCTGTAACTGAAATAGTTCCCTATTGAGTTGGGCGACCTGCTGAGGCTGCTGAAGTAGAAGACCAGGCCTTTCCCCGTCCTACTGACGGGCACTTTCTCAACCTATGACCCAGCTGACCACAACCAAAACAACCCTATTTGCCCAGACGGCTCTCCCTAGGGTGATTCTTACCATACTTAGTATAGGCTGGAAACGTGCAGCTACTAGAGACATGGCTCTAAAATTGGGGGCCTAACATCCCACCCCTCTTATCCTTGCAAGGCTTATAGGATGGAGTACTGGTTGAGGAAGGTGTTGGAGGCCTTTGCTGCTACTGGTGGTGATTACTACCGCCTAACCTCTGTTGAGAGTACTCGAATTGGCCAATTTTAGCCCATTTGTTCTCCCTCTCTATGTCCTTCATCTTTTTCGCCTCTATCTGTTGGGCATGAATGATGAGACTAGAGAGGTCTACATCCTTGATGAGCATAACGGTCTTGCATTCTTTAAGTACCAAATTCAAGACTTTGTTAACAAACTTGAGCATGTGATCCCTCAGCTCTGCAATCATTTCTAGAGCATATTTCGACAGTTGAGTGAATTTCAGTGTATACTCCTCTACTTTCATGTTGTTCTGTCTCAAGTTCATGAACTCATACGCCTTGACTTCCTGCATTCCCGAGGAAAGAACCTGTCCAAAAATGCTATAATGAACTTGTCCCATTCAACTGGACCTGCTCCATTCTTTCTTCCCTCCTTTCACTGCTTATACCAAATTTGGGCCACTCCTTTCAGTTGGTAGGCAGCAAATCAGCACTCTTTGTAGCGGTGACACCCATAATTTGGGTGATTTTCTGTATCTCGTCCACGAACTCTTACGGGTCCTCTTCTACCTTAGACCTATGGAAAGCTGGGGGATTCATCCGCGTGAAGTCCCTGACCCTGGTCACAGCTGCAGACCCATTTGTATTCACTAGCACCACGACCTGCTGGTTAAACTGATTAGTCATCGCCTGTTCCATCATCTGAATGGTAGCCCAAAATTCCGCATGGGACACCTGGTCTTCCTAAGGAGTTGCAGGAACTGGTGGGACTGGCCAGTTAGCATTATCGGTCCTCCTTCCATTTCCTCTTCTGGGAGGCATCGTTATCTAAAAGGGTAGAGAATGAGTTAGAAGGGTGTATTAGAGTCTAAAACCCTATGCACGATAAGATTTATCAATAAAGGAAATTTTCCTAAAAATGCCTTGTAGCCTCCTCCTCATAAGTGTGGCACGCTTCACATCCATGAAAAGGACTCTACTTAACACAGATTTTAGACATCCTGGGACACTGTAGATCTAAGGCTCTGATACAAAGTTTTTCATGACCAAGTCTACACCCTAGAGGCGACACTGTACCTAGGGCCATAAGTAACCCCAAACTAACCCATGGAATAGCATACTAGTAAAATACTAAATAACTGGAAGAAATCTATAAGTGTAAGCTGTGAAAAACATAACTAAGTAACACTTTTCTGTAAAGAAGAATAGTCTGATAAGATACTGAAACTTATACAACAAAGGCAAAACATACTCAAACATCAACTCTATTTGAAAGCCATCTAAAGAACTAGCGAGTTGCTGGGAAAAGCCCCCAGCTAACTCTAAAGTATGAAATCAAGAAAAATAAGATGGAAGCTAAGATCTCGTCTTCAGAAGATGAGGACTCACCAATCCACTCTACAGGTGAAAATCATCGGAGGGGAACTACTGACGATGCTAAGACTGAGAACCTGCACCTGTATCATAAGATGATACAACATAGAAAGAATGCATCGGTACTTTGAATGTACTGAGTAAGTGAAATATGAAATAAACATAAAGATATCGAAAGTTGTAAACTATACTAACAGAACACGCAATGACCATACTAGAATTTCAAACAGTGAAGGCATATGAAGAGCTACTAACATTGTAAGTACTAAATAATTAACTAAATATCAAAAACATGTCTAAGTCCTAGAGTACTGAATTGTACTAGAGGCTGAGACTGCACTGGACTGAGTTGTACTGTACTAAGCTGTGGGAGAAACTATAACTGATATGTAACTATGTGAGCTAAATGTGGAGTCCGACATATACCCCCCTCGGAGAAGGCCCACTTACCCTGCCAGGGAATAGTAGCTGAGCTGGATGATCACTATCTGAGACCCGTTCGGGCTAAAGACCTACAGTGGGAACGTAGTTTTAGGAACCTGGGTGCACTTAACACCAGCCCGCTCGATGCTAAGTCCAACTCCGACTGAAAATCTTAACTTTGTCTACTAATATGATAGTTCGAACCTGATGTCCTAAGAATCAAGTCGTTACCAGTTATCTGAAAGTATTCTAAGAGTCTAGAGGACCTATTACTGAGATATAGGTGTTCTAAGACTTGTCAGAGCTACTTTATCTGAAAGCATCATAATCGTCTAAAGAAAATTCTAATGACTGATAATTGAGACTACAGAGTTTTACTGAACTCCTCAAAAGACTAACTATGGTCAAACTGATTAGCTGACATTTCTATAAGAAACTGAGAATGATAAGTACGGACTGAACAAGCCATAAGCTAACTTCTGATCACATATATGTACTATCATAGTGATTTTAAAAGGAACTATTAGAATCAAGCAACATTAATATCTAGACTTTCAATTATGAAAGATTCACTCAAATCATATTTAAGGATTAGGGATAAAACACATATTCACATAAAGGGGTATCGATATGAATTATAGCTGGTAGAAGTCTTCAAGAATCACAAGAATTATAACAAGAAGGAACTCCATAATATAATTGAAGAACAACCCTAGTTTTAATTCTTCAATGATAGAACTAATAAAGTTTCTGTAAGAGTTTTGGAGCATAATGGAAGAGCAATTCTCTTTTTTGAAATCCCACATACCTGGAGTATAAATTCCCTTAAGAAACTTCCTGGAAAGCTTGAGAAAAATGGAAGTCGTAGTCCTGCTCTAGGAGAACTATCTGAGTTCTTCGTGATCTTCTAAATGGTTATGAAAAGAATGAGGGAGAGGGTCAACTAATCCTCTAAAATCCCTCCTAAATAATCCTAATATGATGCGATTTAGGAGTTAGGATGATAGGATTTTACAAAAATGCCCCTGAAATATTTAATAGAATTTCTACCCGTCAGGTGGTACGACTCAACCTACAGTTCATACCAAGGTCCTCTGATCCATACCACCTCTCATGGTTAGGGACTCCGCTTCAACCCATTTCCACGGATGCTTACTACGACCCATATCAGCATCTTAGGAGTCTTGTTACGGTCCATAGCTTACTTCTGAGTCTTTCTCTTATCTCTCTCATGACTCATCCAATGAGTCATACCATCATACCATAAGTCGTACCATGACTCTTGGTTACCTAGGATTTCCCTGACCATTTCTCTGAACTTCTCCACGACTGTTCAGTACGATCCGTACCAGAATAATATGATTCGTAACATGAAGGTGTGGTTTCTCCAACCTCATTCACTATTCTTCTCCATCCTTTAGTTACGAGTCTAGGTACAATCCATACCTCAATTCTACGAGTCATACTGTCACTCGTACTAGAATCTTTTTCTCAATTTTCTGCAGGATCAATTTTTAAATCTAAAGGCTAGTCTTAGGAAGTTCTGGGGTGTTACAAGGAGCCAACAGAAAGTATAGGTAGGTTTAATAATTATATAAAATTAAATAAAAAATGGAGGAAACGACAGACAGGTCCTATTTTCTCTCAGCTATTTTAGACCGACAATGTAACAACTCATATGTCATTACAATGGGAATAATCTTAGAACACCCTAACTGGCCTAGGTGATGGATAGATAGGTGTTATGAAGGGAGATAGTGAAAATTTTGATGTTGGGGAGTGGGTTGAGAGCAAGATTAGGAGCTATTGGATACGAGGGACCGCTGCAGTAGTGGAATTCCACTGCTGCAAGACCGTCGTGATGCTCGGAGTCTCACTGTAACAGACCTGGAGAGTAACCATAGGATTTACCTTATTGGTGTTCTGACCTCCATAGTGGGTCTGCTGCAGCGAACGACGGGAATCAGCAAGTGAGTTTTAAGTAGAATTTTAGGGGATTTACCCCATTATTCCAATAACAAACTGCGAGAACTCATAGTGAATTCCTAAAGTGTAGAGCAATTTTTCTTTCTCAAAGGTAAGAATCCTGGTCTATCTTCTTCATTTTGATTCCCTAACCATGTAGAATCAATAGGGGAACCTGTTATTGTGGAAATTCTAGGTTGAAAAGCCCTAGAACGATAAGAATAAGGAAAATTAATTGGGTATTGAGAGTTTATTGATTCATAGGTCTGTAAGCTTGTAATTATTATTCATAGGATGAATGGGATGGTGCTGGTCCATCATTCCCAAAAATTTGGAGACCTAAAGAGTGGTAGAAGCGGAGAATTTAGCATTAAACCTGCTTGAAAGAGGGTTGAGGAATAGAAACCCATGAACCAGTTTGAATGATCATGGTGGAATTAGAGTGGGGTTGAATTTCCAAACCCTTGTTTCCCGAAATAGTTGGTTAATTCTTTGTTAACCTTTTGTTCTAAATTTTGAACGTTCGAAAGCGCTGAGGAAAGGCAAGGCTCCAGTGGAGTAACTTGAGATTTTCATCTGTAACCAAGGTAGGTTATGGTTTAGAAGGAGTTAGACTCTATATAATGTCACGTATGTATGTGGAGTGATAATATATTGGAACGGTCCCTGAACATTAGTTGTGATAATTTCCCTGTTAATTTAATCCCTGAAGTGAATTTTATATGATGTTGTTACTGATGAGATCTATAATTGATGTTTATGATGTTGTGTGTGTTCTTTCGAATTGTCATAAGAGAGAGTGATTTAATCAAGTTGATTGAGGTAATATGAGATCTCCTAAAGTTCATAACGATGGACTTATTAATAGTATATTTACTATGATATTGAATATGGATAGTATGAATATCCTGAGATGAGTGGCTCATACCCGAGGGGAGCATCCGGGTGAATAAGATTCACTGAATAGCTCGTGTTCGAGGGGAGCATCCGGATAAGCATATGGTGGAAGCGGGTGCCACGCCGGTACAGTACACAGATTTCTAGAGTCCCCATCAAGTCATGACTGGAAGGGCAGAAATAAAATCCTCTGGCATGTGTGTACATCAATGTTTAGTGACTGAGTGCTTATAGTGATGTGACAGAGGCGTGTGCCCAGCATGTCACCATTTATTGTATTATTTTATTTATTGTAACATGGTAAGATATGTGTAGCTAGTTAAATTGAGCTTGTGGTCATGTGTGTACAGTCTGAATAATTAAGGCTCTGCAATGACTAGATAGAAAAATGGTTAAAGAGGAATTGTGATTGAGTTGTGAAATCTATGAGAATAATTCATTCTATACCTTATATGGTTACGTGACATCTATTGATACTGATAACTGTGAAATGCTTGGATGATTATATTGATGTATGGGTTGTAGAAAGTTAGCAAAAGTTGAATGTGCAGCTACGTCGATCTACTGCCAAGGCAATACCACTGCAGCAGAACCTATTCCACTGCGGGCAGCAGTCAAGTGACCGTTGCAGCTAGGCCCAATCCAGTGAGCAGGCTGGTCAGCATCCTGAGCAGAGTTAATTTTTGAATGAGTATTACCTGTTGAAATGGTGTTCTAAACTAATCACATGTTGTTGTTATATATATATGTTATTATTTAGGGTTAGCCATTGATGCCTACCGGTACTATATTTCATACTAACGCTACTGCTGCACTTCTTTTCTGAGTGCAGAATCTGATCCTGAAAGTTCATTTCGACCTCACTTTTAGCAGCAGCAGCCTATTTGAAAGGTGAGCAACGCAGGATGTGTTGTTCTACCCTCCTCCGAAGATGTCTTTTGGCCAGACATTTGCAGTTTTATTTATTCTAGTTTAGATTCATCTTAGACATGTGAATAGACGTCTAAAGTGCCATGACAACCACGTTCTGGGAGTACTTTGTAGGAGTTGGTTTTATTTGATTCTTTGTGGTTATATTGATGATTTGTTCCTTTATTTTTTGAAAGTGTTACTCTCAGTCCGAATGTTGATGTTTTGGGGGTAACAGATGGGATTGGTTGGTTCGCCCACCGAGGGTTAGTGTGGGTACCAATCACGACTATTTGGATCATGACAGACCCTGTCCGTCGACATATGTCCCTCATTTTTTATGCAGTTTCTAGCAGTGGTAGTAATTATGTATATAATTGCTTGGAAGATCACATTGCCAACAAGTAACAACTATCTAACAGGAAGATAGGAGTTGAGTGTAATCGTAACTTTGGTAGATGCTTTTATTGGTTAGCACTCAAGATTCAAGTTGATACGACGGTTGTCGTGTTGGAATCTCATCCATTTTGTGCACAAATTACTCATCAATTTTGAACAATATAATCACTGCCTTAGTTTCCCTCCAAGTTAGTAAAATGATTCCTTGCAAGAGTTATTTTGAATATTGAGATCGAAGAGCATATTTCATATGACAAATTTCTCGATTATTTCTTAGAACGTATAATTTCTAAAACATATTTAAGTGACTAATGTTGTGTCCTTAATCTTCAACTAAGAGCATGTATGACACTTGATAACTTACTCATGTTCATGTATAATTTGCTTATAATTTTACTATGTCAAGTCAACCTAAGATATTAGAAATCGCTAAAGGAAAGATATATAGAACACACGAGAAACTTAAGAAAGATTTGTATTAAAAACAACTTGAATTATTTGTTTGATGCATTTGTAAATGAATGATCCCCTGTATATACGTGTCTTCTTGGAGATAATGAATAAATATTAATTGTTAGATAAGTCCCTTGATATAAACAGGCCTGAGGGAAAAGCGGGACTAATGATGCGGCTGAGT
>JACEIK010005856.1:11077-24241 GCA_018107945.1 Datura stramonium
CTTAGTTCAGTCCCTGTGGGATCGATACTTGGCTTACTTAAGCCATTTTAATACTTGTTCGACCACGTGCACTTGCGTGTAGTTACCAAACGCCCGAACACTAACACCCATAATTCGGGTGATCATTTTAATATCGTCCACAAATCCTTGTGGGTCCTCTCCCACCTTAAATCCATGAAAATATGGAGGATTAATCTAGGTGAAGTCCCGCACTCGGGCAACTGCTGCGGAACTGCTGTTGTTGATTGTAACCACTTGCTGTTTCACCTGGTTGGTAACAGTTTGGGCGAGCAGCTAAATGGACGCCCTAAATTCTGCGGTAGACATCGAGTCGTCCTGAGGGGCTGTCGGGGTTGGTGGGGCAGGTTTGTGAGCATTACCGACCCTTCTTACGTCACCATGATGCGGAGGCCTGATTCAATGAAATAAATAGAGCACGAGTTAGGAGGATGATTCTGTACTTTAACTTCAACGCACGATAAGGAGTATGAAATAAAGGGAATTTTCCTAATAACATCTCGTAGCCTCCCTATCATAAGTGTGGTGCACTTCACACCCATGAAGAGTACTCTACTTGATACGGCTTTTAGACATCCAAGGATACTCTAAAGCTAGTGCTTTGATATCAAGTTTGTAACGCCCCGAGTTTACAACCTGGACGGTACTTGGAGTCCCAAGTAACCCCAAGTCAACCCCTAGTCTATCATACACAGACATTCAGAGTATCACATAAATATATACAACAGAAGTCAAAGAAACAATATAAACAGTTGAGAGAATAAAGCTGGTTCATAATATTTGGAAATATTTGAACAAAGCTACAAGTCTGAAAACCAAGTTTTTGTCTAAAAGCCACTACAACTGATGAGTTGCTTGGACAAGCACCCAGCTAACTCCAAATCTAAATAGAAGGAAAGAAAATGTAACTGAATCAAATAATCTCCATCCTCGAAGAATGAGGACTCATAAACTAGAACAACTGAAGTCTTCGGAGAGCGATCGGCTAGCGAGGCTGAGACTGAGATCCTGCAGTTGTATCATAAAATGATACAACATAAAAGTATGCGTCAGTACTTTTAATGTACTGAGTAAGTGAGAGAGACCATGCATAAGAAATAAAAGTACTGAACTGAAAATACATGTATTGACCAACTGGAGCTACCGAACTTAATAACTGAAATAACTAAGATGGTCTGAAAGACCCTGTATGACGGTCAAAGACATGCTCTGAATCTGAGGTACTGGTCTCTATGGCTATACTGAATTCATAACTGTACTGAGTAGACTGAAACTTTTCTAAACTCAGCTAAGCTGAGGCTGAGCTGAACTGGACTAACTGATACTGAACTGACTAGTGGGAGAGTCTATAATTGACATATAACCACCTGAGCTAGACGTGGAGTCCGATGTATGCACCCCATTGGTAGGAACCAATATACCTTACAAGGGTGGAGTCCGATGTATGCACCCCATTGGTAGGAACCAATATACCTTACAAGGGTATAAAGGCATGAATTGGGTGATCACAAAAGTATGGGGCCATGAGGCCAAATAAAACTGTAACCTATGGTTGCAACGTAGTTTTGGGAACTTGGGTGTGCTGGAACCCTATCTCGCTCGGTGCTAAGTCCTACTCCCACTGGATAGCCCTAGACTAAATACTAAGGTGATAGCTCAAAACTGGGGTCCAAGACTAGTCAGGGATACATATCTGAGAACACCCTGAGAGTCTTATCGGACTGGATTTTGGAACTGGGTTCTAAGACTGGTCAGAGCTGCTTATCTGGAAGCGTCGTAACCATCTAAGAACAAACTGTAATCTGAAGTCCAAAGGATAGTTAGATATGCTTATCTAAATTGTCATGACCTCCTATGGACCACTAAAACTATGTTTTGAATCTGATTTTGATAGTTGGGAGGTACTACTGACACCTTGGAAATTTCTGTAGTCAAACTGATCAACTGACATTTTTTAACTGACATTGAGAATTCTAAAATTCTTACTAAAACTGAACTAACAATAATCTTATTTAGTTTCAATGCTACTAACAACATGGGATTCCACAAAAGTGATAAATCCAAGCAAGATTTTGATATTCAAGCACTAAAGCAAATTTCAAGATTTTCTAGTTCAAGAAATAGGGCTAAATTTCACTTCACAAGATTTAACATCATTTTAGTCACGAACTGATGGAATATACATAATTAACATGGTATAATATTCCACATAATTTAGATGAAGTATGACTAGAAATTTCTTGACAGTCAGTAGTTTAGGGCTACAACTGATAGAGAGAAATAGGGGGGAATTTATGGACACAAGGGAAGAACTATTCCCTTGTTGAATTCCCACATACAAGGAGAAGAAGCCCAAAGAATTTCCTTGAGAAACTGAGGAGGAAAGGTCTCCCTAGCTCTTGCTCTGAAAAGCTCTAAGAGGAGTTCTACGATGATTTCTGAGAATTTGAATGGGGAGAATGAGGAAAGAAACTATTTAACCCCTTTAATAAAACTGAAAATATGTTTAAAACGTTGTAGTTCAGAGTCTAGAAGGGTAGGAAATTATTGAAAGACCCTTGAAAACTCGTAGGGGAAAACTGATCGTCGGTCCTCAAGGGTGACCCAACAGGTCCTGGTCACACTCATGAAGTACACTGCATGGAACCCCCCGTTGGTCAACACGAGGGACCTAACGAGTCATGGTCAGGTGACCACGACTCGTGCTCACCTCTCATGTACTACACTGCCAACAAATACCCTGGAGTCTCCACGGGCGACACCACGACTCATGGTGTCCCAAATGATTCATGGTGAGGACCTGTTGGGTGCAGTTCCTAACATTTTCCCGGCCTAACATTGTTCTTGACCAAGGGTCATATCACGACTCATGGGGTTGACTACGACTCGTGGTCACACCTGTGGTCACCCATTCTCTAAATTTCTCACGAAGTCCACAGGCCTCACCACGAGTCACTTAACGACTCGTGGTCAGCCCCCATGGGTCATAGAATTACTCATTCTATGACCTGATACAGATTTTCCAGTTTTCTCAATTTTGAGTCCCGGGTCTAGTCTTTGAGTTTTTGGGGCATTACAATATCTCTCCCTTGAAAACATCCATCCTTGAATGTTGTAAAACACACAGGAAAGCATAGAATGACAACTTTTATACACGAATGCTGATCATGAAAGCTGATACTAGTGGAATGACTACCTCTGAACTTAATCACGTCTTAACTGAATTTACAAATCATACACCCGTTCATTTACATGAATAAAATTGAAACATATGAACTAAAAGCAGTGTTTGGGGGAGGAAATTGATACCTTAAGCTGAAACTGAGCCGGAAGGGAAAAAATAGGGGTATCTAGCCATCATATCTGCTTCGGCCTCAACGTAGCTCCCTCAACCTGCTGATTTCTCCACAAGACCTTAACTGAAACTACCTCTTGTTCCTCAGCTTACGAACCTAACGGTCAAGGATCTGGACTAGGACCTCTTCGTATGAGAGACTATCTTTCACTACCACAATATCCAATGGCACAATTGAAGTTGGATCACCGATACACTTCTTCAATAGTTACACATGGAACAATGGGTGCACATATGCCAATTCTGCAGGTAATTCCAGCTCATAAGCTATGTTGCCAATTCGCCTTTGAAATTCATAGGGTCCCACATATCTCGGACTGAGCTTTCCATTCTTCCAAAATCTCATCACCCCTTTTATGGGTGAAATATTTAGATAGACCCAGTCATCCACAACAAACTACAATTCTATTCTCCTTGCATCAGCATAAGATTTCCCCGAAGAATTTCCTTGAGAAAACGAGGAGGAAAGGTTTCCCTAGCTCTTGCTCTTTAATGCTCTAAGAGGAGTTCTAGGATGATTTCTGAGACTCTGAATGGGGAGAATGAAGAAAGAAACCGTTTAACCCCTCTAATAAAACTGAAAATGTGTTTAAAACTCATAGTTTAGAGTCTAGAAGGGTAGGAAATTACTTAAAGACACTTGAAAACTCGCAGGGGAAAACTTATTGTTAGTCCTCACGGGTGACCCAATAATTCATGGTCAGTGACCACGAATCGTTGTCACACTCGTGAGGTACACTGCCTGGAACCCCCCATTGGTCACCGCAAGGGACTTAATGAGTCGTGGTTGGTGACCATGACTTGTGGACTCCACTGCCCACATTTACCCTAGAGTCCCCATGGGCGACACCACGACTCATGGTGTCCCAAATGAGTCATGGTGAGGACCCGTTGGGTACAGTGCCTAAAGTTTTTTCGGCCTAAGATTGTTCTTGACCACGGGTCATATCACGACATGTGGGGTTGACCATGAATCGTGGACACATCCACGGGCACCCATTCTCCACATTTCTCACTAAGTCCACAGGATTCACCACGAGTCACTTAACGTCTTGTGGTCAGCCCCCACGGGTCATAGAATGACTCGTTCAATGACCTGATGCAGATTTTTCAATTTTTTCTGTTTTGAGTCTCGGGTCTAGTATTTGAGTTTCCAGGGCATTACAAAAAAACCCCATTTTTTTTCTAACTCTCATTACAAACTCACTCTCTACTAGCAAAGTCCATTTTCCACCATTGTTGAGCAAGTTCAATCTTCCACATTTCTCATCCATTTTCACTCTTGTGTTGTGGTAAAGTACTCCTAACACTCTCATATTGTTACAAGTTGTATTCTTGGTGTATATGAACATTGTTATAGCATGTCTCTCCCTTCTTTTTATTTCCCTTTCCCCCTAATATWTCCATTATTGTGAACTTGTTGAATGTAGTTAATTGATATGCAATGTGAAATTAGTGGGAAAGTAAGGATCTGATGCTTAACTGGGTGTGGGAAATATTGCTATTTTTTAGTTGAGTTAGGGTGAATTCTAAGTAACCCCATGGGATATAAAAGACCCGATTTGCCCGATGAGAGATCGGGTGACGCCGTTCTGAAGACTAAATCATCATTTTATTCCTTTTTGTTTGTGTAGACAATGTTTACATAAGAAGTGAGTCTATGTTTTTGCGAATTAATGTTAGAGTGCATTTTGAGTCAATGGGGACGATGATCATCAACTACTCGCTTGTCAGGTCTGGCGAAATGCCGATGAAACACCGATTCAGGTAAAAATGGCTTCAGGCCACTACCTCGACCTCGCATCGTATTGACGCTTTGCAAATTATGACCAGCGGCTCGCCAATGAGTTGCCGATGGAAACTTCACTGCCCCAATGTTCTGCTCACTATCGGCGGCTTATCGGCGGTTCGCGGATCACTTCCTGTGGTTCGCTGGAATTCTGCTGGTGATGCCAGTTCCTTCATGATAATTTCTCAACCATTTTTCATCTAAATTGTTAGAGTAGTGATTGTTTGTTTATGTTATCGTTAGCAAAATACAAAAAAAAAACATTGTGCATGGCACTAATATCATGTTTGCAGACTATAACTTCATCTAGGAATTCAAGCAAGGGCAAGGTCTGAGCTTCCTCATCAACAAAAGGAAAGAGGAAAGCGAAGACATCCGCAGCACCCACCAAATCCAAGGAGGCCATGATTTTCTATGTGTCTGACATGAAGGGGCACTACACCATTTTCAAGGGTCGTTCGATCACAGTGGAGAAAAGATTTGACTTGGTGGGGCTGTGAGATGACCTCCCCAACATCACGACATAGTGCACTGACAGGCAATGTCATGTATTTTCCAATCCAGACCCGGATTATTTCCCCATCCTCGTGTCAAAGTTTTACGCCTCCTACCAAGCACAGCAGGAGAGCATGCACCATAGGGGAAAGGTAGATGAATTTCCCTATCTACCTTAAGTCAAGGTGCGAGGTGTGGAGCGTGACAAACCACAACTGACAAGAAATTAGATGTTGCAGTAGGAGAAAGCACTAGCAGGGTGCTTCAATCAGTGTCAATCCGATCTGAGGGAGACAGGGAGACTACATCTCAGTCTCCCCTGTACTCTCCGACACGCCAGTAGCCATCCAAAGCGGAAGAGGTGTCAACACCGCCTCCAGCAGTCTCTATACCGATGCCATCAGATCAGGAGGTTAGAAGTGTTGTTTTGATGATAACTCAGACGATGGCCGCACAACATCAGCCAGTGGAACCCGTAGCTTCAGAGTCTTTGGGAGGACCAGGTAGTTCGAGGGTTCGAGAGTTCCTTGTCTGAGTCCCCCGTAGTTTATGTTGACGGACAAGGACAAGGACCCTCAAGACTTTTTGGACCAGTTGTAGTGGATCTTTAGAGTAATGCATGTTGCACCTATAGATCACTCCAGTGGCTATTAATTATCTATTTTGGGAGGATAAGATTGAAGCTGGCTCGGAATATATGGCCAAAATTGTTGACAAGGAGTATTAGTTCTCATGGATAACACTAGTCATAGCTACAGATACACCCTTCTAGGCTATAATGGGCAGCAAAATTTCTCTCCATGATCTAAAGTTTGAGGCCGAGCTATGGTTAGACTTTATCTGTGGACGGATCATACCTTCCAAGAATGAGAAGGGGGTTACCTTGGAAGCAGATATCCTTATCACCTGCATCATGAGAGGGGTCCCCATAAACTTTGGGAAATTTTGGTTGTACAAATGAAGAGGAAAGCAAAGCAAACAAGCACCTCCATGCCATATGCTGTGCTCATAACTCAACTTTGCTTGCAAGTACAAGTGCCATTGTTCCCAAACAAATCCCCTAGCTCCGCTACTGGCATAATCACAGTAGATCAAAAAGGGACGCATATGCACCTAAGGTTAAGCATAAGCGGATGCAAGCCTTTGTTTTTCTAGAAGGTTCTCTCTCCCATAGCATTGAGCAGTCTCCATGGGCCCCCAATTTGAACATTCAGCACCCAAAGGCATTGGGAAAAGCCTCTGGTGAAGTACCTTTTTGGGTCATATCACCTCCTCAAATATCCTCCCAACCAAGTAGTCTCCACAGGCTTGTGGAAATTACGAACTCTCATGAAAGCCAGCTTCAAAAGTTGGATAAGATCCTCTCTGCTCTTATTGACCAAACAGTAAAGATGGAGATGAAGTATATGTATGTGAGGCTTACCAAGTTATGCAATAGGGTGGATGTTATGGAGGGGGTTGTTACTTCTCTACAAACTGAAGTAAGGGAGTGGAAGGTAGGACATCCATGGAGGTTCTTGATTTAAGCATCCTTGATGCGGTGATGACTGCCCCTTCTACAGCCCTTGACCCCATTGATGATTTGTTTGAGGGTTTAGGATAGGAGGCAGAGGATCTGGGTGATGAAGAGGTTGAGGGAGAGGCTAGAGCTGGTGTTGATGATGATGAGGATGATGAGGAGTGACCAACCCAAGGAGTTCTCTCCCTCTTTGTTTTGCATGTTTACGTTAGGGACAATGTAATGTTTAAGTTATGGGGTAGGATGAGTGTTCTTCGGGTGGTCGTTTGTGGTTTATTTTGTTTATGACTTGATGTAGCCCTTGTCGGATTGTTTGTTTTGTTGGAATTATGAATGAATGAAATGAATTGTTTTGGATGATTAGTTCTATTGAATGCGTCCTTTTTCTTATTTACTAAATTGTGACCCAAGTTTAATTTTATTCTCCTTTGTAAATAAGTAGATAGTAATCAAACTCCAAGGGTTTTCTTCATACCACGGTTCTTTCCCAAGGAGCATTTCCTTTTTCTTTTTCTGTTTGACTGTCAAACTGTGTTGGCATTTCCCAATGATAGATTGTGAGGTGAATCTCTTAAGGGAAAATTCCATTTCATTCTTTGAGTCTTTTGTGGAATTATTTTTGAGNACGGGCCCATGAAATCTATACCCCATACATCAAAGATCTCCACTTCTAATATCTGCTGCAGCGGCATCTCTTGCCTTCTACCAATTGTGCCTGTTCTTTGCCATCTATCACTAATTTTTACGTATGCCAAAGCAAAGACATCCTCAACACCCACCAACTCCAGGTAAGCCATAATTTTCTGTGTGCCTAACATGAAGAGGCACTACGCCATTTTCAAGGGCCATTCAATCACAATGGAGAAAAGATTTGACTTGGTAGGGCTGCGGGATAACCTCCCCAACAACATAGACAGTCACTAAGAGAAAATGGAATGTATTTGCCAATCCACTCCCGAATTATTACCCCAGCCTCTTCCTGGAGTTTTACACCTCCTACCAGACTCAGTAGGAGAGCATGCACCATATGTGCAAGGTGGATGAATTTCCTTGTCCACTTTTAGTCAGGGTGCGAGGTGTGGAGGTTGACATCATTCTTGTGGGCATTAATTATCTATTTTGGGAGGATGAGATTAAAGTTGGCTCAGAATATATGGTCAGAATTGCTGACAAGAAGAATTAGTTCTCATGGATAGCTCTAGTCATAGCCGTAGATACACCCTTTTGGGCTACAATGGGTGGCAAAATTTCTCACCATGATCTCAAGTTTGAAGCCAAGATGTGGTTAGACTTTATCTATGGCTAGATCATACCTTCCAAGAATGAGCAGCGAGTCAGCTTGGAAGCAATTATCCTTATCACCTACATCATGAGAGAGGTCCCGTTAAACATTAGGGAATTTGTGGTTGTACAAATGGAGAGGAAAGCAAGGAAAACAAGCACATCCATGCCATATGTTGTGCTCATCTCTCAACTTTTCTTGCAAGCCCAAGTGCCACTGCTCCTAGATGAATCCCCTAGCTCTGCTACTGGCGTAATCACAGTAGATCGAAAAAGGGATGCAGATGCGCCTAAGGTTAAACGAAAGCAGATGTAGGCCTTTAATTTGCCATAAGGTTCTCTCTCCCATGGCTCTAAGCAGTCTCCACGATCCCCCATCTGAACATGTCATACCCAGAGGCACCGGGATAAGCCTCCGGTGAAGTATCTTTTATGGGAGCATCACCTCCTCCAATATCCTCCCAACCCAATAGTCTCCATAAGCTTGTGGAAATGACAAACTCTGATAAAAGCCAGCTTCAGAAGTTGGCTAAGAGCCTCCCTGCCCTTATTGCCCAAATAGTAAAGAGGGAGATGAAGTCCATGTATGAGACTCTTACCAAGTTATGCAAGAGGGTGGATGTTGTAGAGGGGGTTGTTACTTCTCTACAAACTGAATTAAGGGAGTGGAAGGGTAGGACATCCATGGAGGTGCCTGATTTGAGCACCTTTGATGCAACATTGGCTGCCCCTATTACCGTCTGAGACCCAATTGATTATTTGTTTGAGGGCTTAGGAGAGAAGGCAGAGGATCTGGGTGATGAAGGCCTCGAGGAAGAAGCTAGAGCTGGCGCTGATGATGATATGGATGATGAGGAGTGACCAACCCAGGGAGTTCTCACCCTCTTTGTTTTGCATGCTTACATTAGGGACAATTTAATGTTTAAGTTTGGGGGTGGGATGAGTATACTTCGGGGTGGTCATTTGTGGTTTATTTTGGTTATGACTTGATGTAACCCTTGTCGAGTTTTTTGTTTGTTTTGTTGGAATTGGAATTATGAATGAATGAAATGAATTATTTTTATGTTAGTGCTATTGATTAGGTACTTATTTTATTGCCTAAATTGTGACCTAAGTTTAATTTTATTCGCCTTTGTAAATAAGTAGATAGTAATCAAACTCCAAGGGTTTTATTCATACCATGGTTATTTCCCAAGAAGCATTTTCTTTTTCTTTTTCTTTTTGATTGTCAAACCGAGCTGGCATTTCCCAATGATAGATTGTGACACGAGTCTTTTAAGGGAAAATGTCATGTCTTTCTTTAAGTCTTTTATGGAATTGTTTTTGAGGGGTACAACAAAAATTTTTGTGTGCGGCATGAAAAACATGAAAATGCGCATTTGAATAGAAAGATATAGCAGTCTCTTATCATGCATTAGATATTCCCTATTTGGATTGTGAATTTGCATGTCCTCATGTCTTGAATCTAAATCTTATGACAATGATGACTTGTTTCAACACTTTGGGTGTGATTCCTTGTGTGGTAAGAATTTTTTTAATGAATCTCATTCATATCTTCTTGTTAGAACTTTCCCCAAGTGTGACTCAACATGAAATCCTAGATGTAGCTGCACTTAGAATATAATTTTAGGCTTTTATTTGGCCAGTCATTTTATCCAAAATGACCTCCGAAAATATCATCCCTTGTTAGCCAATGTTGTGCCTATGGAATATTAATTCTTGGAATCCACACTACAAGCCAATACCCTTTTTTATAACCCTCTTCTTGGAAAACATCCTCCCTNCTTCTTGGAAAACATCCTCCCTAATTACAAGTGGTGAGTGAATGAGAATAATGGGGACTTGAAGCCCCAAGACATAAGGAGAGATAAGGAAATAAGTGAGAAATAGGCAAAAAGCCTAAGTTTGGGGGTTTACAAGAAAAGGAAAATGTGAGGAGCCTAAATTTGTGGTAGCACCAAATTGTGATAAAAAGCAATGAAATGATGGGTTGAAAAACCCTAAGTTACCAAAAGAGAAATGGATAGTGAAATGGTGTTACCCTTTGCTTAGACAAGGCTTAATCTGATAGCCAAATGAGCTGCAAGGCCTTTGAGAAATAAACGATTAAAATGATTGCAAAAGGAGGAATAAGGTTGAGTAATCTAAAGAGTTGAATGGGGAAGATAAAATTATTTTCATAAGAGGATTAGAGAGGTTCTAATCACTAAAAATAAATAATTTTCCTACTATTACCCCTAGCCTTCATCATGAACCACAAGTCCTAATTGATTTTGAGTGTAGTTGCTCTACATTAATGGCAAATTACACGAAGGGCAGCCTATGGGTCAAGTGGTGTGTATAGAGATTTATTTTGTGAGATTGAGTGTGATCGATTTTCATTCTATAATCCCTTATTTGTGAATAGAATTATGATAAAGAAAAGGGATTCTCTCTTATAGTGAGTGGCATCACTCCCTTTTGAGGACATACTTGCATTAAGGTAAAGATGTGATTGAGGCGTGAACATTATGAGCTTCAAGGAAAACTTTGAATGTGTAGTGATTATGAATTGAGATGTTATGTGTATTTGATTGGATAAGCTATGCCCTTGTTTTGCAAAATGAAAGCAGTTGTGAATCATGCCTTTGAATTGTGGTTGCCTCTTGAAACTTTTTCACATTTTTTTGGGGGAAATTGCTTCTCTTTTTCTGGGAGTTGGTGAGCATTTTTGGGTTGTCATAGATTAAGTGGTCATTGATGCATTGACTCTTGTGGAGTGGCATGTCATTCCTTTTGCTCAAATGATAAGAATTGCATTACTTGAGGACAAGAAATGGTTCAAGTTTGGGCGTTTGATGAGTTGGAAATTTACCAACTCATTAGGCTCTTAAACATGAGCTTTAGCTTGGTATTCAAGTCTTTTAGTTGGATTTTATGCCCTTTTTGCCTTTTTATATGCAGGTATCTGATTTTAATAAAAGGAGCATGAATTGGAGTAAAAAGGATGTAATTCAGGTAAAAACCAATGCTCCACTAGAGGACACTAGCGAAACATTGGTCAACTGTAGGCAACCACTGGCTTGATGAGGATCTGCAACTGGTGTCCTACAGACAGCAACCGGCGATCTGCCGCTTCCATCGCCGATAGATGCTGGAAATGGATGGACTACTGATGAAAGTGATTGGCGTCTCACGGATGCCAACCTGTGTACCACCGAAGGCACTTCCAGAAGGCCCTAGAACTTCACTAGATTGCAAAAGAAAACAACCGGCGGTCGCGGATAGCAACCGGCGAACCACCTGTTCTATAGCAAGTGAGGACACGCCTGAACAGGGCCAAATCATCAATGCCTGAAAAAGAGGAGAATGTTTGCCCTATTTTTATATATACTGTAGAAGAAAGTCCTTTGAATATTCTTTTACTTTTTTAGAGAGAAGAACTCCATTGGAGAGAAAGAAAGATTAGAATTTGCTTTTTATCTTCATCTTCTTCTTCATCAAGGTATAACTATTATTGTAGAAATATTGTGAGTTTGATTTTGCTTACTCCTAATGATGAAATTGAGTTTATTATTGAATATTCTCTTGTGTTTCTCAATTATGAGTAGCTAAATCTATAGCTAGAGGTGTGTGATGATGCGTGTTTAATTTGATTGGGTATTTCTAGAGTTGTCTTGTTATTACTAAATTAGTGTAAATCTATTGAATTCTTCCCAAATTATAATTTATTGCTCATAGTTTCAAATATGGGTATTGTTTTCTTAATTGATTTTTGCTTGAAAAAGAAGAATTAAGTAATGGGGGAGAATTTAATGGTGGATTGGGATTTGATTGTGTGGGGTTGGACTAGAAATAGCCATGTTACACCCCGTGAGTTCTTAACATTTATTCGGCCTATTCATACGTTAGTTAAGAAGTTTTAGAGTACAATACGTATAAGAGAGGACCAGGGGGAAGGTCAAATGAGCACGGAGTCGAGACTGTGTGGGAGAAGGCCAGGCCAGCTGCCCAAAGGGCAACGTGGAACGGACCCTCCCTGGCGTGTTGGGGTCCATGGCATACCCCGTGTCCACCACCCAAGTTATATATAAGTTCAAATGTTTTGCATTGTTCACTTGAAACTAAATCATACCCGCGACTAGAGAAGGGGAGAATGCCATTTTCAATCGAATTTCTTCCGTTTACGCTACAAAATGCTGCCCAAATTCAAATTAACTTCGGGTATTGAAGTTTAAGGCTGTAGGGAGCATTACTACGAAGTTATTTTCACAAAATTCTCCCGGCAAATCGTAGTTCCGCTGAGCCAAAGTTGTTGGAATTGCTCAAAACTAATTTCTTTACGATCACAGGCTTCAAGTGAGTACTTCTCCCTTCTGAACTTTCGAGAAATCATATGTTTCCGATCGTGTTTTGGCAAGCTGAAGTATAGTTGATATTTATTTTGTAAGTTATCGTTTTTGCCGAATTTAGTACTGAAACTAGTTTCATTTTCCCAGTAGTACGATTTCAATTGAGGAAAGCTATTGAATACGAATCTGATACTCGCCAGTGAAGCATCAATCCTCAATTTGGGTATTGTTGAGACTGTGCATCAACGACGCCAAAAACTTGTTGACGACTGCCCAAGCGCACACGCAAGTGTACGTGGTCTTACAAGTAATACAGTGGCCCTTTTTAAGAGCCGGATGTCGAACCCACAGGGACTGGACCAATTCAGCTAATTAT
>JACEIK010005856.1:41885-101375 GCA_018107945.1 Datura stramonium
GTATCCACTTCCACCAGGACTCCCCTTACCATGACTGGATCCAACGGGTCATTGGTTGGACCAACGATCTGTTGGGTTGTCCGTCCTGTGCATTTTTCTCCAGTTTTCAGCCAAATTCCCATTTTGATCCCGGGTCTAATCTTAGGCATTTCCGGGGTATTACAATATCTCTCGCTTGGGAACATTCATCCTCGAATGTTGGAAACAATCAGTATACAAAGGCATGCAATCCTTACACCCAAATATTGATCATTTAAACCGAAAACTAACGAAATGACTACCTATGATTCATATCACATAGCTGATCTGATTTCATACTTCACATTCATATCCGTATACATAAAAGAAACTTGAACACATGATTTGAACATGGAAACTAAATAGAGTTATATCACCTCAATGGTGAACAAGGGTCCGGAGGCTCGACCTCCTCATAAGTGACCTCCTCATATCATGTAGAGCATCAGTCTCAAAGGAGTTGGTCCCTTGGGCTCCAATAGCATTTAAACTTTTTGTTTTGGAACCCATCACATGCTTGGAAAACAACTCCATTTGAGTCATTAATTTCTCCAGTGTCTCATCTCTCTCTTCGTCCTTTCTTCTCATCTCACTCATTAGTTGGTTTGAAGGTGCACTTGAGGACACCTTGCTATCCTTTGTGTTCCATGCTCGATTTGTTTTGGTTATTCTATCCAAAAGGGCCTTTGCAAGTCTGAAGGTTTGTACAATGATTGAACCACCGGCTAGATTATTCACCATGGACTTGTTAATTGAATCAAGTGAATGATAGAAACTTTGTAAAAGTACTCCATTTGGCAGCCCGTGGTTTGGACATGTGACCACTTTCTTTTTAAATCTTAGCCACACCTCATGTATTGGTTCTCCCAGGAGTTGCCGGAAGTTCGTGATCTCATCAGAAAATTGTAGCATCCTAGAGAGTTAGAAGAACCAATCAAGAAATGCCTCTGTCAACTCATTCCATGATGTAATAGACCCGAAAGGTAGTTCCTCCAACCAAGCTATAGCATCTCCCATGAGAGAGAATGGAAGCAACCTCAATCGTATTGACTCTTGGCTGATGTTTGAAATGTTGAATGGCTAGCAGATTTCAATGAAATTCCATACCAGTTGGCATCCTCACTATAAAGGCAACCAAACAATAATTTCATTTGAATGAGATGTAGCATTGTGCTTGTAATGTGAAACACTACATTTCCTACTGTGGGAGGTAGGCGAATAGCACCAGCTACATCATGAGCCACCGGATCATCGTCCACATCCATAAATTCATCCACACTGCTAACATCGCTAGCATGGCTCATATTTTCTCCTATTCAATCAACAAAAACAATAAAACAAAGTGAAAGAAAATAAGATGCAATACAAATGTGAGTTAACAAACAACAAATGGCAATCAAATTTCAATCTCTAGCAACGACGCCATATTTGATAACGTCCAAAACAACTCTTCTGTTAGGGAGGTGGCTACGGTCGTCGCAAAACAAGTAACCGGCCAAAGAGTTGAGGTCAAATCCACAAGGATTGAAAGTTAGATTCACCAAACATCGTAAATTAATTCACACAAGCATGCATCATGTCTTAAACAATAAAATAAAATTTGGGGGAATAGGTTGATCAACTTCATATGTAAACTTAAATCAAAGCAAGGGGAGAAACGATTATTGCTTGCAAGATGTGAGACTAGGGGTGTGCATTTGATGGGGAATCGATTTGATAGGTATTGAATAAAAGCCTTGTATTCAATTAGTGCATATATAGCCTTGGCTTAGGCTACACTCTATGTTTCTCAACTAAAAGAGTGTATCTGCATTGGATTTTCTCAAACCCCAAAGCCAAAAAATACTAGACAACCAATTAATGCTAGAGGAAGGGTTTAGTCTATTTCTAGCTCTAACCCTTTAATGGAGTTTTAATTGGATTTAGATTATTTCTAGCTCTAACCCATAGATCAAAAACTCCAACTCCTCACTATTTAAGTCTTACCCAACCTCACTTCCCTTTTTCAAGCAAAAGTAAAGTTAGAGAGCTCAATTAATGTTGGCAACCATTAATTATCCAAGTATAACTTGAAGAAATCAATAGATCCATGCCTTTTACTCAAATCTAAGATCAATTAATCAATATCCACTTAGATATAAACACCTATCATCCACACACACCATTAGAAGGGAATTTAGATACTCATAATTAAGGAAAGAGAAATCATACTAAGGTAAAATTCCCCAATTACATTCATCATTAGAAAATAAATCAATTCTTAGCATTTGAGCCTTCAACAATGGTGTTTTTTCCAAATAGAATGCAGAAGAAAATCAGATAATGTACTATCTCTATCACTCTCTGTAATATTCTCTATGTTGTACTCTTTCTCTCTCTCTCTCTTCTCTAATGTGTTCTCCTTACAAATTGGGTAAAATTCCTTGCACAAGTATCCAAAAAATGCACTTCGAGGTTTCTCAGGTACATTTTTTGCCTTCTGGATGGTTTTTCCCTTCAAAAGTGACACGTGTCACTTGCGCTAGCACCTACGTATCACAGGTGCTAATATACGACTCGCGGATGCCTCTTTAGGCCCAAACAGTGCTCCTTCTAAATCATTTGTGTTGACACTTGCGGTCCTCAAATACCATTATGCGGCATGTATATCTTATTCCACCAAATTTCCAAATCTTCTTGCATGGCACTTGCTAAATGCACATACAAACTTGTGGCACACATGTCCTTGTTTTTCTTCCAGAAAATTGCTTTCAGTTCAATTCCTTAATCTTCTTTGTTTCAACTAAATGCCTACACAAAAGAGGAGAAAAGACATAAAACCTATCTAAAGTATGTTAAAACAAATCAATAACTCATGTTTAAGATTCAAATGAGTTGGTAAATTACCAACTCATTAGCGACGTCTATAATAGGGAGACTACAGGGAATTAGAAAATGCCTCCCTTCTATCATACTCTAGATCATGTGATAGAGTTTAACTCTATAAGGACTTTCTCCTAACTCGTGCATTTACGTGTTTCAAATCATGCCTACAAAATATACTGCCAGCTAGACGAACACAGCTAATCTGCCTCCACAGACTTGGACCCGGACTAGAAATAGTGCATGCACCACATATCAGGGTGCTAGTGTTGGGGCTCGGGATGCACCAACTACTAGTGGAAAGGTTCTAGAGGCACCAGTTCCTCAGCCTCCTAGAGTTGGTACTTTAGAGGCAAAGTGTAGAGGAGCTATTTAGATGCTCATGCAGTTGGTGGCTGCTTAGTCAGGCTATTAGAGCCCAGGGCTAGCTAGTTTCAGTTCTCATGATTCATTAGGAGCGTCAAGGATTAGAGAGTTCTTGAGAATGAATCCTCTACTATACATAGGGTATAAGGTTAATGAGGACCGCCAAAACTTTATTGCGAGATCAGGAAGATCTTGAAGGCAATTCATGTGACAAAGACAGAGGTAGTTGAGTTTGCTTCTTATCAGCTCAAGGATGGGGCTAATGTATGATATGATCAATGGGAATAGGGGCAAGGTGAGAATGAATCTCTAGCATCGTGGGACAGTTTTGAGGAAGTTTTCTTGAACCATATCTTCCCTCAAGAGCTGAGAGAGGCGAAAGTAGAGGAGTTTGTGAACATGAAACAGGGAATTATGAGCGTGAAGTAGTATAGCCTTAATTTCATCTAGCTATCTAGAAATGGTTTAGAGATGGTACTGATATGAGGGCAAGAATGAGAAAGTTTGTGTTTGGGTTAGGCAAGCACGTGAAGAAGGAGTGCAATGGCTCTTTATTGATTTGTAGTATAATTTCTAGACTTATGGTGTATGCCCAGTAGTTAGAGGAAGATAAGCAGAAGGATAAAGAGGGTCAGTAATGATGCACAAGTAACTATAGCCAACCTACCTGGCCTCTAGATCTGCAACTGAGTCTGCTGGGCTCCTATGACTGCACCCTAGGCTCACAAGGCTCGATAGAGGGTCAGTAATGCCGTTATGGCATAAAAGATGTCCATTCGCGGATGGACTATAATATGGCTTTATATGCCTGAGTATAGTCCTTTTAGATGTTGTACAGCTCCTCTGAGCGATCTATATCCCCGTAGGTGATGACACATCTAGCAACCCTGAGGTTGGTCGATGGAAGGCTATAATAGGTGGGGTCAATCCCAACTGAAGTACTACACTTTAGTTTCAAACTTATCTGTAGCATCTAATCACAATATACATGCTTGCAAGTTACTTAAAAAAGGCATAGGTCATATCACTATACGATGGGAATAACTTGCCGAAGAGGTTAGCCTTAACATACCTTAATTGACCATTTCTATTCACCAGAACAATTCAAACCTGCAGCCGATAATCGCACCAAATTACAGCCCTACGCTGAGAGAATAAGACTATTTTCAATACAAGGACTCTACAAATAACGATATATTTCAACAACATTAACTAAAACTGAACTTCGTTCAATTCGTTCAAAAACATACAAATTCCTGAGAGTTTAGAAGGTAGAAATGCTTACCTATCACTTGTAGCCGCTTAGGAATTAATTAGAAGTGATTTCTACAACTTCTACTCGAAGGAGTTCCTACATTCCAAGCAAAATTTCGATAAAGAACTCTTTAGGAAGATTCCTCTTAGGCGTGCAACTCGTTATCCAAGATGAATTTGCATTTGAATAAAGTTTTTAATGGCGTAATTTTGGTAAAAACCGATGAAAAGTTTAAGAGAAATATCGCCTGGCTGCGGGTTTTTTCTTAGAAAGTTTAAAATGAATTCACTTGAACTTAAGATATATGAATATTCTTTAGGCGACGACTAGGGGGAAGATGCGCTAGCCACAGTGCCAGGCCATGGGCGTGAAGCGCCGGCCAGTGCGCTGGCATAGCCTATACGGCGCGGCAGCCAGTGCACCCAGCCTCCGGCCCTAGCCTCCAGCCTTTTCCTCCTACTCGCTCAACAACGTGCTCATAGGTTCCTTCCCCAAGCCCTTCGTCACATGCGTCATACTCCAAAACTCTAAATATACATACGTACGCATCTATTAAGCAATAACAACTTACAGGGTGTAAAATATAGAACCCAACAAGGAGTTGGGGTCGAATCCCATAGAGACTACTTGAAGCACAGACTATCTAGTGCTAAACAACAAAGTATTGCTAGATTAGAATCTATTAAGATTGTGAGTAATAGAATTTAACTATAACTACAAATCGTGCTAAACTAGGATTGCAAGCAATTAGAGATAATTCTAGGGAAGTGAGCCCATTATTGGGTTGATCCCCCTAAATCACCAAATATTAAAGAATTAAGAGAGGGCTAAGGTTGAACATGTAAGCTATTTACTCCACCTAGCCATTTTTTTGTGGGTGGTATGGGGTTGCCACTTTGTGCTTTACTCCATATTTCTAAAGCAAGTTCTCAAAAGCTTTATTAAAGAAATGAGATCCTCCATCACTTATTATGCATCGAGGAGTGTCAAACCAGTGAAAATATTTTTCTTGAGGAATGTTGTCACACTCTTCGCCTCATTGTTGGGTAACGCTATGGTTTCAATCCACTTGGACATATAATATATTACAATCAGAATGTATGTCATCCCATAAGAGCTCACAAAGGGACCCATGAAGTCAATACCCCAATCATCAAACAATTCTACTTCTAGGACAAGATTTAACGGCATCTCTTGTCTTCTCGATATATCTTCTTGTCGCTGACATTGATCATAGGCGCAGGACAACATATTAGCATCACGATATATGGTGGGGAAATAGTAGCCACACTCCAAAACATTTTTAGCTGTACAATTTCCCCCATGATGCCCTCCTACTAGTGAATCATGACAGGCCTTCAGCATCTCACCCTCATGAACACATCTCCTAATGATGTTGTCTACGCACATGTGGAACAAATACGCCTCCTCCCAGAAATAGTGTTGCACTTCATTGAGAAACTTCTTCCTTTGATATTTTTTGAGACCTTCTAGGAGCACCTTGGTCACAAGATAATGAATAGTTTTCATACCATGATGTCGGGCTAGATGTCACCACCAAAATGCATTCATCAGGGAAGGCATCATTAATTTCTAACTCTTCAATAGGTTTTCCATCTTCTTCAAGCTGAGAAAGATGGTCTGCCACTTGATTCTCTATGCCCTTATGTTCTTTGATTTCAAAATCAAATTCCTATAGCAACAACATCCACCGAATTAGCGTAGGTTTTGCATATTTATTTTTCATCAAGTATCTCAAGGCCGCATGATCGATGTAAACTGTCACTTTTGATCCAAGCAAATAGGACCTGAACTTTTTGAAGGCATAAACAATAGCAAGCAGTACTTTCTCAGTGACTGTGTAGTTCATTTGAGTTGTATTCAAAGTTTTACTTGATTAGGAGATGGGATGCATAATCTTTTCATATCTCTATCCCAATATAGCTTCAATGGACAACTCACTATCATCGCACATGAATTTGAAAGGTAAGGACCAATTGGAAGTAGTAATGATAGCCGCGATGCTTAATTGCCTCTTTAGTTCTTCAAATGCTCTCAAACATGCATCATCGAAGATAAATTTGACATCCTTTTCTAGGAGTTTGCACATGGGAAGGGAAATCTTCGAGAACTCTTTGATGAATCTCCTATAGAATCCAGCATGACCTAAACAAAACCTCACACCTTTCACTGATGTTGGGGGAGGCATCTTGGCAATAACATCAACTTTAGATTTGTCCACTACAATCCCCTTTTTGGATATCTTCTACATTAGTAAAATCCCTTCCTTGACCATAAAGTGACATTTTTTCTAATTGAGAACAAGGTTGGTTTTTTCACATCGTTTTAACACTTGCTTGAGATGGTTGGGGCATTCATCAAATGTGTCTTCAACCACTGAATAGTCATCCATAAAGACTTCAAAGAAGTCCTTCACCATTTTTGAAAAGACTTCCAACATGCATCTTTGAAACGTGGATAGGGCATTTCACAATCCACAAGGCTGATAATGCTCAAACTCACACTTCCTGGCAAAGTATGAAGCAGACATTATCAATAAAGAACCCAACATTTAGGTTGGGGTTGAATCCATAGGGAATAAGGTAAGATCTAGACTAATTTGTGTACTTAAACTTATTGGTAAATTATCTCAAAATTGGGGGATTTCAAAGGAAAAACAATATTAAAGCAAGATTATAATTGGTGTTGTATCAAGATCTGAAAATAACTAGGGTAAGTTTTCCCCGTGGGTTCATAACTACTTTGGGTATACACACGTGATCAATCACATTGCTTACTTGTAGAACTTATAACTAGGGTTCATCCAAACGACTTGTTCGTCCCTATTGGATGACAATACTCAATCACCAGGTCAGATCTTATGAGCGATTTCTTTCTAACCGTTATCAATTTGTTCCAAATTTAACTATCCCGCGACCACAGCTCAAGTTAATACAATGATCATAAAAATCAAGATTTTGTTGTAATTCTCTTTTCCTAATATCTATTTCTCAAGGTTCAAGCAAGTAAGGAATTCGGCAAGTCCTAACGATGTACACCATTAAGAAAGGTTTAGAGAAGAAGAGAATGCAATACAAGCTTTTAGCATTGGTTTGGAATCACTTTTGTGTAACCCTATTTCGTTAATCCACCATGGTTCCAACACTAGTTGTGGAGGTTTTAGCCTCTCATGATTGTAAGATTATATTTTGCATTCCTAGACAAACATATAATTAAATACTTACAACAATAATTAGAAGAAAACCTACTTTGAATATCAATGAACAATCTAAAGAACAATTGATGAAATCAAGTGTTGATCCTAAGAATTGCTCTCTAAAACTTGATAATAATTCACAAATAATACTTTTCACATGTCTTTCCTACCTTCTCTGTATCTCCTCTACTAAAATAAAGCATAAAATATATTTATACAGACATTAGAAACCTTTTCCTAAGCTAACAAGGAATTTTGCATATCTGGCGCTGGCTTAACTTACGACTGATACTATGACGCGTAACAGGATTACATGGGTCGTACCTACCTCTCATACATCCTTGGCTGCTTCAAATTTTTCTAAGTTTTGGCAGCTGATACAACTCATACCATGGTCCTATGAGTCGTACAATCCTTCTGTGTCTTGGCCCTGAGAACTTTCATATCTTCTGAAGTGTTCCACGAGTGTTGTGGTACACGTCGTACCTTCCTCCTATGACTCGTTCTTACTTTTTGTATCTGAAGTTTTTCCACATCTTTAAGAATCACTAAAGCTCACCATGGCTCATGGTATGGGTCGTATGTAGTTGTTACGATCCATGGGTTCCACCCGTACCAAGAGACTTCCTTGTGTAAATTTCTCTGAAGATTTTTAAAACTCTAGTTACGGCTCGTATCATCTTGGTACAGCTCATAATAATAATCCTACTTTGCCTTCCTCTTATTCCAACCTTCTGGATTTCACCATGATTCTCAGTAGACTTGTACAATAAAGGGACGAATCATATTGAGACTTGTACTTGGCTGACTTTCTGCATTTTTATGTATCTTTTGCACATTTTTGCTCCAACACCTATTTTTCCTGAAAACAAAGTAAAAGTACCTCATATTCATATAAACAATAGTCCTACTTTGCCTTCCTATTATTCCAACCTTTTGATTTTCACCATGATTCTCAGTAGACTTGTACAATAAAGGTACGACTCATATTGAGACTTGTACTTGGCTGATTTCTGCATTTTTATGTATCTTTTTCACATTTTTGCTCCAACACCTATTTTTCCCGAAAACAAAGTAAAAGTACCTCATATTCATATAAACATACCTAAGCCGATGTTATTTTCTCATTTTTAAGCGTCGAAATTGTTGTAAACTCACAGCACATCAACTCCCTCAACTTAAGACTTTTGCATGTCCTTAGGCAAAGAAAACAAAAAAACTAAACACGACATTTATCTAGAAAATAAACCTAGGATACTACAACTAATAGTCAATCAATATTTGCACCATAACTTAAACAACTTTTGACCGTTTTTCCTAGAAATCAAATCAACACATGCACATCAAGCAACCACAAACCATGATACACAGGGATCAAGATATGTCATCTAGTTATTAACAAATAGTTAGTTCATCACCAATGTTTATCACACAGACAATGGGTAGAATTAAACACAAACCATGTACTTTCACAGCAAATGAAGTCCCCCACTCACAAATATAGGAATATATGAAACATGGGACTGAACAAGTAAGACTCTCACCCTCACAAAGAAGTTCCAAATACTGCATGTCGGATGCCATAGGCTTGCCCTTATTTTCTCTACTTCGGCTTGTCAGATGGTCAGGCTAGGATCACTACAGGACTTTATTTGGCTTGTAATGTAGGATTTCGGGCTAGGTATGGTACATATGAAATCGTTTTAGTGACTAAACCCCTTGGCACTACATACATGTGGCTCCATTTTTTCTTCACTTTTTCACCCTTTTTGCTTTTTCAATTCTTTCCTCCCTTTTCACCATTTCTATGCACTTGGATGGGTGTGGTGTGTTTTCACAAACTTTCATTCATCTTTCTCTTTTTGCTTCTTCTATTTCAATTTTTTTCTCTTTTTTATTTTTCTTCTTCTTCTTTTTCTTCTTATTTTGTCACACCACACCTCATTTTAAATCTTTTTTCTTTTCTCTTCCTTTTTCACAACCCCAAGATTTATGCACCCCAACTCTAGCCACCCTCAACTTACGCATTTTTCCTATGTTGAGGTTCACAATTTCCAAGGAGAGACCAGGGCCTAAACATGTTCATTATGTAAAAATGGGTACGGTTAATTGGTTAATCAAAGAAAAATGGTTCATTTAAGGCTCAAAGTCTAGATCAGGAGAATCATATCATTTTGGTATGGTTATTTAAACTAAAAATGTGCTACGATCCTTTCCTAACCAATCATCCTAAAACCTATGTAAAGACTAACCGGGCAATTTTAGATCCTCTGCATATTATTATTTGACCTTACTTACTCATGGCACATGTCTTGCATTCATTCTACCATTCAGTTTATACATGGATAACAAAAATTATTCATGCTAATACCCTAAATGACATAAAAAGATCCACATAAATCATGCTTTGTAATCAATAATATATAGCTAACCATCAAAATTTTTTAAACAGGGTCAATTTTCACAAATTCAAAACTAGTGCAATTTATTGGCTGAGTACTTCTAAGCTACTTTCTAATTTAACAAAAACACAAAAATAAAATCCTGAACATATCGGGTCTACTAGATAGCATGCCTGAGGGAAAAGAAACACGACAAGAAAAACACTCAGACGAATTCAACAAAATCTCAAAGATACAAGTACCACCCCTCCCCTTTTAAAAAGCATGCTTTGTCCTTGTAGCATAAAATGTGAAATAGAAGGAAGGGAACATACCTGCGATGCACTAAGCACTCCTGTCATCCTGCAGAGTAGAACCTCCGCTGCAATCGTGGCGCTGGTGGTGGCCGACGCACTCACTGGGGTATCACTTGGGGGAATGGATTCCCCCTCAATAGTAGCGGTCTCCTTAATGACCTCTGGAATCTCTGGGGCTGAATGTGGCTCGCCCAAAAGGTCCTTGCCACCTGCAAGCTTTGCATAGGAAGTGGTGGAGCTGCCGGCTTCTCTTGCTCTCTCAAGCAGCTCCGACCAATGCTCGTCGTGAGTCTACTGACTCTCCAATCTCGCCCACTTGTTCTCTTTCTTTTCAGTCTTTCCTTTCTTCTTTAGGGTCTCGTCTCCAACATCCTTAGAGACCCTCTTTTTCCGTTTTTCCTTACCAGCTCCTGTAAGCTCCCAATAAGCCTCCAGATCAAGCTACTTATCAACGCCAACGTCGAGGTCAGGAAGAGTGGGGGCTGCTATAATTGCCGGTTATCGTGATGATATCTTGGACACTTAGTTTAGAAGAGCCCCCAACTCCTCACAAAGGCTGACCGTGTCAATCTGCTCGACCATATGCACATTCAATCTGCTCTCAAAGGCATCTAGCCTGGCATGTAGGGCCTGTGAAGCTGTCTCAATCTCAGCCTTTACCAAAGGATTGACATTATCCATCATAGACTGATCCTTCTTCTCAGCTACGGTCAGTCTCTTGGCCAGCTTCTGGAGAAATTCTTGAGGCATTAGCATGTACCCAACTGGAGTCTGGCTCGGAAGGCCCATAGATGGTGCGGCAGAGGTGCTAGGAGCTGTCTCTAAATGACCAATATTTGTAGCCAGTATCTCACCCTACTCCTGTGAAGTAGGGGAATTCACCTGTGCACCCCCAACTATCCGTGATACTGGGACTGCGGTAGAAAGTCGTGCCCGACTTACTGGGTTCATCTATTCCCGAATTAAGCCAATATCTATGATTTTCTATCCTCTTATCAAGTCCTCCTCACCATGAAACACCTTGATACCTGCCTCTATGCATAGTTTGAATACGAGACTCGAGAATGGGATGGTAGTGCTCAATCCCATAGCCCGATCCTGGATCTCCTCTGCAATGATCCTCGAGATATTGATGGGGTATCTGGACATGATACATGCCACTAGAGCTACTCTATCTACACTGTGGGTATTGTCATTTTCTATCGGGGCCAACCGGTGGCGCACTAATGTCCAGCAGGCTTTTGCTATAAAGTTCAGAGAATTCTTTTTGACCTTCTTGCTGCTAGTGACCCATTTTGCTTCTTCTTTGTCCTCAGCAATAACTCCAAACAACCACTAAATCTGCCTTTGTCTCTCATCAAAACCCATCTTCTTGATTTGTTTAATGGCCTCCATCTGATAATCATACTCTAGTGCAGTGTGTGGTGGTATGAATTGGGGCCCATATGATACCCCGACAATAGTGCGCTCGGATATATCCACATTGCGGGCTCGTACCATGAGGCTCTCTAGCTTGGGCCGATCTTTCCATTTTTGTCCCTCTTTCGCTTTCTGCTCCATGGTTGCCAAATAATTAGCATAGAACTCCCAGATGATCTCTGAAG
Organism: Datura stramonium; assembly: GCA_018107945.1. Lineage (NCBI taxonomy): Eukaryota > Viridiplantae > Streptophyta > Magnoliopsida > Solanales > Solanaceae > Datura > Datura stramonium. The sequence goes on from JACEIK010005856.1 coordinate 53,906, forward strand.
TGTATCGATCCGAGGCTCTAGCCATCTGGTCGAACCCATAGAAGCTAAATATCCGCATCATATCCTCCACCTTGTTCAGTGTATTGGTGAGGATCTACGTCTCTTCTTGAATGCTCCACCTAGGTTTGTTCTTGACGGTGAGAGCAATACCCTATTCATATTTCCTGGGCTCCTGGTAGTCTCCACCAAATGGTACGGTTCTCCCTAGGCGGAGTCTACTCCTGCTCGACATTGGGTGCCTCCTCCTCATATCCAAACTCACTGTCTGCATTGCCGGATTGGGCCTCCTCGGACCCCTCTTCTTCATTAGAGCTGCTTATGGACTCTTGGGCTCTTTCCTCAGCTCCCTCCTAAGACTGCGGTGCACCAACAAGTGTGGCAACGACCGCCACAGCCTGGGCTTTATCCTTTGCCCTATTGGTTTGGGTCCCTAAGTATTAGATATGTCGACTCGGTATTTCTCCACTAAACCACTAGGGTTGTTGCCCGCTTGTTCAGATTCAAAGGTTTCATCTATCAATGCCCTCTGAGTAGTTGCTTTAGATGCTTTTCTTTTTTGTTTCATTGTACTTGTGGAGAAAAAGGATTAGAGTTCCAAATATAAGAAAAAGAAAGCAAGAAAAAATGTCCTCTGTAATTTATCACGGGTCTACAATACGAGCCGTACCTTAGAGGTACAATTCGTAATGAGACTCGTAATTTCTCACATCAATATTACGCTTCTGAGGTATGACTCATACCACGAAGGTATGATATGTACCATGAGTCGTATAAGGATGCCCCTTGAAAAAAAATGTTATGTATTTTTCCACGACTCACAGTACGACTCATAAGTTGATTCCATAAGTCGTAGGAAGGATCGTACTGCAACTTTTGGACTTAACCCTTTTCAGACTCAAGTTATGATTTCTAGGTATGACTCATAGCAGGATACTATGAGCTGTACTAGGTTTTGTAGCTCATGGTTTTTTCAATTTTGGCTTGGGACAGTCCCAACGATCTATCCTACGAGTCGTAGTGTGAAACCATGAGTCGTAAGAAGGCTTGTGAAGCCTGTCCCTTCCTTATTTTTGATTCAGTTTGTAGGTGATTTTGATTTTGTGTTGGGTACTCAGAATTACCAATGTCCAGGCATACATTCACCATGTTTTAAAAGTTACCCATTCATCCCCTTTTTACTCACAACCCATAACTCAAGTTTAACAGTTCATTGTGCAATTTTAACATGTTAAATCCCTACCCGCTTACACATTAACTTTTCCACATCACTGGTCATTGTCCTATTTAGTTTTTCAAGAATTTAGAGGACTCTCAGGGAATAAGAAAGTTTTCCCAGGCACAATCGGCCTTTTATACCAAATTCAAAGCATAACACTTACTTGAATGATGTGATGATGCTTACTTCAACAGGAAATCACGAACTAGCATTGGAATTGGAATTTAATTGTGTTACTTGAGCAAAAATCTTGCTCAATTGCTCGTGATTCTGTGTTATGGGTGTGAGGAAGTCGTGAGTTCTTTCATGAATTAGATTTTGAGTGTCTGGGAGAAGGGTCTGGTCTATTTGACGTTTAAATAGGTTTTAGGGAAAATTGAAAAATCTAGGCCGAGTCGGGTAATTTTAAGCCTTTTTACCCGTCACAACTCAGACCACGAGTCGTAGGAAAGGCCTATCTCTAGGACTCGTTACAGAGAGGTTGAAAAGACTTACTTGTTGACCTACAAGTACATCTTATGACTCATACTATGAAGGTACGGCCCGTACTATGAAATGTAGATCTCTCTTACTTTGAGGTCCATGCCTTGCCTAGTTCATAACCACAGTGAGTACTACAAATCATACATTGAAGTTACGAGTCGTAGGACCAACTGTACCCTGAACTTATGCACTGAGATACATCTCTACTTCTCACCACGACTCATACTATGATCCGTAAAATCTTCTTAAGAGTCGTATTATGAACTGTAGCACCAATCTGTTCAGTAATTCTTCTACCACCTATTTTTGTTTCCCCTGCACACTGAACACACATAAGTCAATAAACTTGGGTTGCCTCCAAAGAAGCGCTTGATTTAACATCATGTCACAACACAGGTGGTTTAGTTACTCAAAATTCACCAAACCACCACATGGGTTGCCTCTCAAGAAGTGCCTGATTTAACATCATGACACGATGCAAGTCTCTTAACTATTCAGATTTTGTCAAGGAACTCGGACTCATCCTCGATTGCTGAGACCACTCTATACACCTTTGGTTGCTTTATTGATTGACAGACATTGAAGGTGACCTATTCTTTATTGAGTCTGAATTTTAACTGGCTAGCCTCCACATCTGCAAAGAGCAAGTATAATGATGTGCGCATATGAGACAGTTCCTGGTCATGTTCTTCCTTTTTCCTTTGTTGGTCTGCAGTCAAACAAACAACATATGTACCAACCATCACTTCTGCTTCTCAGGTTTGCCATGCTCTATTTGTTTTGGTCACTCTGTCTAGAATAGTGGTAGCTTTCTCCCAAGTGTGGCTCATCAGTGCTCCTCCCGCCACTGTGTCTACTACAACTTTAGTACTGTTGTTCAATGATCTGTAAATAATTTCCAACAAGCTATCATCAGAAATTTTGTGGTTCGGGCACTTGGTTAACTTCTTCTTGAACCTCCACCATATTTCATTAAGTGCCTCAGTCTTCAACTCTCGGAAATTATTATTTCATGCTTAAGCTGCAGCATCCTGGAGGGTGGAAAGAATCTCTCTAGAAAAGCCTATTTGTCACGACTCGAATGGAGGCCCAGACCGCAATATGGGACAAGGAGCCCTAAGAGACCCCATGTCGACGCATGACATAAGCATACATATAACTCTATCAATAACAATGAATAAATCAATAAGATAATCATAGTGAAGTCTAGATTTAACTTAACATTCGAATACACAATCTGAAGTTGAATACATCTTTTTTATGAAAAGCCTCTAAACATGATGAGTTGATGGGACAATACCCCAACTAACTCCACAAGATGAAACTGAAAATACATGAAGAAAATCATAATAGTCTAGCCCTCAGGAGATGAGGACTCACCCACAATGTACAATGCTATCTCAGAAGACTGACTATGAGCGGGGCTGAGCCTGAGAGTCGGGTCCTGTATCATGAAATGATACAACATAGAGTATGTGTTCAGTACATGGAATATTCCGTGTATGCAAGGTAAGTAAAACCACTTAAATAAGTAAAAATCATTTAAAGTCATGCATAATGTAAAATCATAAATAGTAAGAATATGAGAGTGGGGGTTTGCATGCATTCTTTTTGAAATCATGATCTCATCACAACATAATCATAACATTATAACTGTATCAATTGACTCAAAGCTAAAATCTGATAGTCATGAGTAAGACTGAACATTGAGTCAAACCTTCTTTAGAACATATATAGATATAGAAATCTCATGAATGATAAACATTCATAACTGATATCATGAGGAACAATGGGAGACTCGTCTTTTAACTCACATACCACAATAGAGCTTGCGTGGTTCCAACTATCAAACTCAAGCGGGTAGAGTCTTCCAAAGGCTTACGAGGGCTAGGGACGATACCATGATATCGAAATCAAGCTCATGGGCCAATAGGCTCAGGGATAGCTTACAAGGGAGGTCCCGAAGTAATATATACAAGTATAAACGTACATTGGCATGTAGTTATGAGGCATAGGGTGATCGAACCTTTGCCTACTCGGTGCTAGACATTACTCTCAAAAACGTGCATATGCTCTACATCATTTTTCACTGAAGCTCAGCATCATCTATTGAGGAAGCTCAATAGAAAAATATATATCAAATATGAAATCATGTATATGAGAAGCTTCAACTCAAACCATACCACAAGCTGAAAGATAATTGGGAGTCTTCGCTCCAAAACCATGTGCTAAGCTTAATTGGGAAATCATAAATCATACTTGTACATGTGGGCATTTCCCAAAGCTTTATCATACCTGAGAATACTCATTTCACATCGAAAACATTATTATAAACACAGGTAGTTTGAAAACATGCTTTTCATCATAAAATCTCATCATCATCATACATTCATCACAAATCTCATCTTTCATGAACTTTTCGTCAATGGGCTTTTAAATTCATAAATCTAGAAACATGATTTTTAATTGAAAATATTATAGGACTTGCCCATGTTTCTTAATTCAATTGTAGAAACGTATTTAAATCTTACCCATGTAAAGAATTAGGAAATTCATGCATTGGGTTAAAACCCCATAGATTAGACATAGAAATCTCATGATTTAGAGGGGGATTGGGCATGGGTGTGAAAGAATTCACCCATTCATAACCGTACATACCTGTTGGTAGTTGAATCTTACACTTCTTTGATAGCCCAAGAAGAAATTGAAGAGAAATTGAACAACGCTAAGCTTGATCACCCTCTCTCACCTTCTATCTTGCATGCATGAATAAATATGGCCTAAAATGAACTTAACCCCTTTAAAAGTCATCATTAATAACTCAAAATGATGTAGTTTAGGCCTTAGGATCATAGGAATTATGGAAAAGCCCTTACTAAATTCGCAGAAAATAACTGCCAGATGGTCCCAACAAGGGACCTAATGACTCGTCATCAAGGGCCACGACTCGTGGAGTCGTCCATGAGGTTCACTGCTTCTCAAGACTTCTGGGCTCGTAACGGAAAACATAACGACTCATTACATGGTTACCACAACTCTTGGTCACCATCAGTCAGGTACACTGCCTTAGACTCAAATACATTTTTCCCAACTTGGTCACGACTCGTGGTCATGTCTGTGGGCAGGCAACTTCCCAAATTCCCAACTCTTCACCTAGACCTCACCATAAGTCATATCACTACTTGTAGGATGCACCAACGGGTCACCTCATGACCCGTTCTATGACCTGTTTCCAAATTTTAACTTTTCTCCATTTCAACTCCCGGGTCTGATTTTTGGGCTTTCGGGGTATAAAAATATCTCCCCCTTGGGAACATTCATCCTTGAATGTTGGAAAAACATAAAGAAAAGCAGAGAAATGAAATCATCATAATCAAATACTGATCACTTAAGCCGAAAACTAACGGAATGACTATCTCTAATTCAAACTACATAACTTAACTAAATTCATGAATCATACATACATCCATATACATAAAAGAAACTTGGGCACATGAACTAAACATGAAAACTAAATAGAGTCTGAGAGCAAAACTAATACCTCAGGCTGGAACTGAGTTGGTGGAGAATAAATGTGGGTATCTAGCCATCATATCCGCTTCAGCTTCCCATATAGCTCCTTCAACATGCCTATTCTGCCATAACATTTTGACTGAATCTACTTCCTTGTTCCTTATCCTTCTAACTTGACGAGCCAGTATTTCCACCGAAACCTCCTCATTACTAAGGCTATCCTTCGCACCAATATTGTCCATCGGGACAACTAGAGCTGGATCCCCCAAACACTTGTTCAAGAGTGATACATGGAAAATAGGATGCATAGAAGCTAGTTCTGAGGGAAACTCCAATTCATAAGCCACCTTTCCAACACGTTTCACAATCCTGTATGGGCTAACATAGCGGGGACTAAGTTTTCCCTTCTTTGTGAACCTCATCACTCCCTTCATGGGAAACACTTTTAGAAATACCCAATCATAAACTTCAAATTCTATTTCTCTCCTTTTTACGTCGGCATAGGACATTTGGGGACTCTGAGCAGTTTTCAACCTATCCCTTATCAACTGGACCCTCTCCATAGCCTCATGAACCGAATCTGGTCCTATCATTGCCACTTCACCAACCTCAAACCAACCGATGGGCGATCTACATGTTCGCCCTTATAGGGCATCAAACGGTGCCATTTGGATATTGGAATCATAGTTTTTATTGTATGCAAACTCGATAAGAGGCAAATGATCATCCCAAATACCTTTGAAGTCAATTACGCATGCTCTCAACATATCCTCGAGGGTCTGAATTGTCTGCTCCGCTTCACCATCCGTTTGCGAATGACATGTTATGTTGAGCTTAACCTGAGTACCAAGCCCTTTCTGAAATGACCTCCAAAATTGAGAGGTAAATTGAGTACCTCTGTCTGAAATGATGGATAAGGGCACTCCATGCAATCAGACTAGCTCCCGGATATATACTTTGGCATAATCCTCCGCCGAATTCCTGGTCTTGACCGGTAGAAAGTGAGTAGCCTTGGTCAACCTATATACCACAATCCAAATGGATTCATATTGTCGACGAGTAAGAGGTAAACCTGTGATGAAGCCCATATTGATTTCTTCCCATTTCCAAGTAGGAATACTGATATCCTGAAGCACACCTCCCGGTTATTAATGCTCAACCTTTATATGCTGACAGTTTGAACACTTTGCAACAAACTCCGCGATGTCCTTCCTCATGTCATTACACTAATAGACTTCATGTAAGTCACGGCACATCTTGGTGGAACCTGAATGGAAAGAATACCTAGATCCATGAGCCTCATGCAACATCTGGCTCCTCAAATCATCAACATCTGGAACACATAGGAGACCTGGTACCGAATCACACCATCTCCCCCTTTGGAGAAGACCTCCACCTTTTGATTTTTAACGGCTTCCTTTAACTTTACCAAAATTGGGTCCTCATCTTGCGTAGCTTTTATATCAGTCACAAAGGACGATTCTGATCCATTATGAACAATAACACCGCCATCGGTCGAGTCAACCAACCGAACTCCTAGCCTGCGAGTCGATGCACATCCTTTACCATCTCCTTCTTCCCCCTATCCACATGGGACACATAGTCCATAGAGAGTCTACTAAGCACATCTTCTACTACATTATCCTTGCCCGGATCGTAAAGGACACTCATATCATAGTCCTTGAGTAGCTCCAACAACCTCCTTTGTCGAAAATTGAGATCCTTTTGCATAAACACATATTGCAAACTCTAATATTCTATAAACACATCCACATGAACCCCGTACAAATAATGTCTCCAAATCTTCACGGCGAATACCACCGCGGTCAACTCAAGATCATGGGTCGGGTAATTCTTCTCATGAATCTTTAGCTGTCTAGAAGCATATGCTAGAACCTTCCCATGCTGCATCAATACACACCCAAGTCTGATCCTCGAAGCATCACAATACACCAAAAACCCATCGGTACCCTCTGGTAGAGTCAACACCGATGCTGAAGTAAGTCGAGTCTTCCCTCTTGGAAGCTCTTCTCACAAGACTCCGAACATTGGAATTTCACTTTCTTCTGGGTTAATTTGGTCAATGGTGATGCAATCGATGAGAAACCTTCCACAAACCTTCGATAGTAGCCAACCAAACCCAAGAAGCTCCAAATATCTGAAGGACTCACCAGTGTAGGCCAATTCTTCAACGCTTCTATCTTTTGAGAGTCCACCTTTATGCCCTCACTTGATACCACGAGGCCCAAAAACGCCACTGAGTTCAACCAAACTCACACTTGCTGAATTTGGCATATAATTGGTCATCCTTAAGATTTTGTAGCACCACTATCAAATGAGCGGCATGCTCCTCCTTGCTCCGAGTGTATATCAGGATATCATCAATAAACATAATCATGAACATGTCCAGGTATGGATTAAACACCTTGTTCATCAAATCCATGAAAGATGCAGGAGCATTCGTTAGTCCAAAAGGCATAACTACAAACTCATAATGACCATATCGCGTCCTAAAGGCTATCTTCGGGATGTCGCTCTCCCGAACTCTAAGTTGATGGTACCCAGATCTAAGATCTATCTTCGAGAAAAACTTGGCACCCTGAAGCTGGTCAAAAATAATTATCAATCCTAGGTAGAGGAGACCTGTTCTTGATGGTGACCTTATTCAATTGCCTATAATCAATACACATGAGAAAAAAACCATCTTTCTTTCGAACAAAGAGAACTAGTGCACCCCATGGGGACTTGCTCGGTTTAATGAAACCTTTATCTAAAATGTCCTTCAGCTGTTCTTTCAACTCCTTTAGCTCGGCTGGAGCCATTCTATAAGGAGGAATAGAAATAGGCTACGGGTCAGGAAGAAGGTCAATACCAAAATCAATCTCCCGCTTGGGAGGGATTCCCGGTAAATCATCTGGAAAGACCTCGGGATACTCGAGTACTACTGGGACAGACTGGATAGTCAGGGTCTCGAATGTTGCATCCTTAACCCTAACTAGATGGTACACACAACCTTTGGAAATCATCTTTCTGGCCTTAAGGTAGGAAATGAAACGACCTACAGGCACAACTGAACTACCCTCCATTCTAATACTGGCTCACCCGGATATAGACAATCCATGTCGAGGATAGCATCAAAATCGGTCATGGCTAACTCTACCAGATCTGCTAAGGTGACTTTCTAAAAGACTGAGACTGGGAAACCTCTATATACCCGTCTAGCTATAACTGAATCACCTGCTGGAGTAAAGACTGAGAAGGGTTCTGACAAGACTTTGGGACTGACTCCGAATCTACTGGCCACACAAGGTGTAACAAAAGACAAGGTAGCCCCTAGATCTAGCAAAGATAAAAATCAAGGTGGAAACTTCATAACATACTAGTGACTACATCCGGGGAGACCTCCTGCTCTTGGCAGGATGCTAATGCATAGAATCTTTTTTGGTGCTGACAGCCACCTGGGCTAGTAGATGCCCCCTGATGTGCTGAGCATGCGGGCGGGGCTGCTAAACTAGAAGCTAGGCCTAGGCCCCCATCCTGATCCTATCTCATTGCTGGGAAATCTCTGAGCATGTGTCCAGGCTTCCGACACCTAAAAGAAGCACCTATACATGCTAAACACTGACCCGCGTGGCCTCGTCCACACCCTCGACACGCTGGAACACTAGAATCTGCGGGTCTGCTGCTCTGACCCCTAGTGCCTGATGCTTGAACTCTCTGATCGTGCCTCAGTTAGGATGGCACACTCAATGCTAAAGATGCCGGGGCTGAAGATCTCTGGTGGGTCTACTGTCGGTGCCTACCACCTGACCTCGGTTGTGAGAATCTATAGTCATCGGTCCTGGCCCTCCTGGCCTCCCTCTCTCTTAGATGTGCCGCCTCCATCTGCTGGGCATACAAAACTATCCAAGGGAAATACATGTCCTGGTCGAGCATAGCAGTCCTACACTCCTTTTCCAAATAGCCCACCACTTCATGAACGAACCTGCTCACTCGCGCCCTTTGATCAGCCACCAACTCTGGGGTGTACTTTGATAGGCGGGTGAACTCAAGGGCATACTCCTACACCGTCATCCTCCCTTACTTCATATTTACGAACTATGCTGCCTTCAGCTCCCACATCTCATGAGTGGGGAACTAATCTAAGAATGTGACATGGAACACTTCCCAAGTGACAAGACCTACTCCGGCGGCCCTACTATCTTTCCATTGACAAAACCAGATGTGTGTGACCCCTTTTAGTTGATACAAGACCAGCTCCGCACACTCGACTCCATTCAACCCCATGACTTGGGTGATCTTCACAATCTCATCTATGAACTCATGGGGGTCCTCATCTACATTTGACCCGAGGAACTCCGATGGGTTCATTCTCAAGAAGTCTCTTACTCGAGCCGCGACTGTATTGCCATTTTACAGAACATGCGCAACTGCCTGCTGATTGATCTGAGTGGTTAAGGCCTACACGAGCATCTGAATAGTTGCCTGAAACTCAGCATGGGCAACCGGCTCCAATCCCTGGTGCTCCTAAACTGGTGGGGCCTGCTGGAGCCCATTTTCATTGCCATCCTAGTGGCCTTCTCCATTCCCATTCCTTTTACCATTTACCATTTAGTCTTCGGGGAGCCATGATTCTTCAATCGCGAATAGCAAGAATTATAAGGATAGGGAGACTTTTCATCACACGACATAGATCATTAAAGAAGGCACATAACCTAAACGTTTTGTAGCCTCTTTGTCATAAGTGTGGTGCGCTTCACACCCATGAAAAAGACTCTACTTAACACGGTTTTCAGACACCCTAGGACACTTCAAACCTATTGCTATGATACCAAGTTTGTCACGACCCGAAGGAGGCTCGAATCGCAACACGGGACAAGGAGCCCCGAGAGACCCCAAGTCGACCCATGGCATAAGCATACATCTAACTCAATCAATAAAACTTAATAAATCAATAAGATAATCATAGCAAAAGTGTAGATTTAACTTAACATCCGAATACACAATCTGAAGTTGAATACGTCTTTTGTCTGAAAATCCTCTAAACATGGCGAATTGATGGGACAAGACCCCAACTAACTCCACAAGCTGAAACTGAAAATACATGAAGAAAACTATGAATAGTCTAGCCCTTGGGTGATGAGGACTCACCCATAATGTACGATGCTATCTCAGAAGACTGACTATGAGGGGGACTGAGTGTTACACCCCATAAGTTTCTAACATTTAATCGGCCTATTCGTATGTTGGTTAATAGTTTTAGAGTGCCATACGTACAAGGAAAGGGCCCAGGAAAAGGCCGAACGGGTGCAAAGTTAGGATTTCGCAGGAGGAGGTCGAACCAAGCTGCCCAGAGGGGAAAAGTTGCACGAAGCAACTCCTCCACATTAGCCAACGTGGCACGGAGCAGAATCAGCACGATGGGCAGAGTGCCACATTGCCTTTTATGCTGCCTCAAGTATATAAAGGCCTCACACTTAGAAATTAGATCATTATCAAAATAATCACGGCCAGAACAGAGGGAGTACGAAGAAAACAAGTAAAAATCATCCGGTTACATCGCTAAATGCCGTCCAAATCCGAATTAAATTCGGTTAGTGAAGTATAAGGCTGCAGAGAGCATCACTGTGGAGTTATTTTCGTAAAATACGCCCGGAAAATCGTCATCTCGCCGAGCCAGAGTTGGTGGAATTGCTTCAAACTAGTGTCAATATGATTACAGGCTTAAAGTAAGTATTTCTCCCTTCTAGACTCCCTAGAAATTACGAGTTTTTGATCATTTTTCGATAAGTTGAAGTGTAGTCAATATATATATATAAGTTATTGTTTTCTTCGAATTCAGTAATGAAGTTGGACCTATTCTTTCATTAATATTATTACTGTTGACAAGGATAGTTGAACACGAGTTGATACTCATCAGTCAGTTAGAAAAAGGCGAACGAGGTATGCAAGGCTTAACTCTCGGCAAGTATCCTTGTCGTACAGTGTTACGAATTATGTTCTCAAATAGAAATAATGATCTCAGATGTTGCGGACGGTTTCTACCATTAGATTGTAATTCGATATGTTGTAATTAGCTGTTATTGATATACATATATAAATATAAGATATGTTGCGAGTAGCTTCTAATAGGGGTTACAGTTACATAAATTCTGGTTAGTTGCTAGAAAACATATATAGATCGTACTGCAGGACCCCTCGCTAAAACGAAGTAGGTTAAATGTGATTCGCGCTATGAACGCTATAGAAACTCATTTAGTTCTTAGTTTATTGTGATGGTAGACTTATATGTTTGTTGCCAGGCCTAGACTTTAGAAGCTCGTAAGAGTTATTGGCCTGAATAAGTTGGTTAAACAGTATGGGTGCAGTTAGGCGGTCTAATGACCAATTGGCGCCTGTATTGGTAGGAAAGCATCCCTCGAGGTCATTGACATTATCGCACGTTCCATAACAAGAAATAGAGACAGAATAGGTATATTCTAGTGTTAGCGACACCAGAGTGGTCCAGTGTATTGAGTGATCGTTTGCCATCCCTTTAGCCTTATCAGTGATTGTCAGTCTTAGTCGACTTAACAGTTATCACATAGGATGCCTAGCAAGCCAGCCCAGTCATCTGAGTAAGATAAACCTGTGGATACCCCAAGGAGGGGTCCATATTAGTAGTCAACGACGGGCCAACACCCTAGCCAGTTCTTGTAAGGTATTCAGGTATAGAGTGCCAGGAGAGGGCCAGTCTATATAGAATTACCTATAAGATTGGGAATTGCCCAGAACAGTAATACAGATCTGAGTGGATTCAGATAAGGCTTAAGGAGTCAGTAGTACTCTACTAGTACATTGTTAGCCACAAGTTAATGAGATCGGTAAGCTCCCTATGAAGGACCAGGGTGCTGATCGCGTAAAAGCAAGTTCGACCGAGCCCAACCTAATAGTTGTTTAATTAGGAGAATAAAGTAGTTAGCTATCTGCAACCCCACAGTTATTCATGAGTTATAGATGTCCGAGTAGGACATTCAGAGTATTGTTAGGCCACTTTAGACCTCGCTCTATTTATCCCAGACTATTAGATATCATGATCACCTCAAGATCCTCCAATCAAATACGGGCACATGGCGTACTGCGGGCAGCCACTCCGAGATTATCCCAGAAGTAAGTAGCATTAGCTTTAGGCCCAGAAGGCCAGATACATTCTCTTTATACAGATGGTTATAATGTCAGTATAGCACCTAGGTTGGGTTGCCCTCAGTTAGAAGCCTTCCTTGACCGCCCCAGGGTTAATAGCTATATCGACTCACTCCCCGGGGATGAGATACGTCGCTCACGGAGCGGCATGCCATTCGCAAAGGGACGATGGATCAAATCGTCATATTGGCGTGGTTGGCCTTATACACACCCCCGCCGAACGTTTACGCCCAGGGTGTAGATATCGAAGTCCTCGGACTTAGACACAACTGATTCGAAGATTCAAGCGGGCCCGGTTGTAAACCTCGGGCACCGATAGGTTGGCTACGATTACCCATTAGAGTTGTGAACATCCTAAGTAGGGGTATATAGATTGAGATGTGCTCGCCAAAGTTATGAGGTCTGAGCGAGTTATTCTATTCTGATTGCTTACCTTCTCGACTTATGGGGGCCAGGTGGGGTTCTCTTATTATGAATTCTTGTATGGCGTAGTGTATAAATGTGTAAGTATGCGATCTTAGCTTATGTACATGTAGTGTGATTAGATACGGATTACGAATCAGCAGTAAATCTGAGTTAATCTTTCGGCTCTTCTTTTATTTACTTCTAGTCGTATTCATCTTATCCTATTCCCTTACATACCCGGTACATATTGTACTGACGCCCTTCCGGATACTGCATTAATACTATAAATTCTGAATAGTAGAAAGTCTCTAAAGTAGTTCGATTGACCCGCACAGAACCGTCAGCTCCCTTGTTCGGGGCTGGTGTGATAGAGTTTATTCCTTTTGTACAGTATGGGTGGTCAGGGCCCTGTCCCGACCATCTTATTACTCCTAGAGGCGCTTGTAGATTGTGTTACTTCACTGTGGTTAGATGATATCAGACATGTGGGGCCCATATGTATTTTAGACTATGTGTTAGTCGTGTAGGGCCTGTTTAGCTATTGATTGGCGGCCCTGTCGGCCCGCATAGAACTCCTATGATTGTTTGTCTCCTAGTTAGCTGTTTTCTTTCACAGGTGGCTATAGGCCTTATGAAGCCAGGGGTTGTATTTACAGCCGCTATAGCCCGTTGTTTTCTTGATTCTAGAATGAAATTGACCACGCACGAGTGCCAACTTAGTCGGCCTCGGCAGTTCAGATCCTAGTAGAGCACCCAGTGCGATCATGCCTCCCCAGGTGGCGTGACAAACTTGGTATCAGAGAGGTCGTATCCCGAGGAGTAAGCCATGCTAAGTAGAGTCTTGTCTATGGATGTGTTATTGCACCACATACTATAGGCGAGGAGGATGCAAGGAATGATGGGATGATTAATCTTCCTTGGTCTTAGGTCTTGCTATAGAGAAAAGTTGTATGAGATTAAGTCCCTAATTTTCCTTATTATGTCTGTCTAGGGTAATGTTTAATATAAAACAGACACCACCCAGTTGCAAGATAACTATAGCAGCAAGAGGAGGTATCATTAAGACGCCACGGTTAGGAGATAGTCAGCTGGGGCGGAGTGGACGTCCTTGATCTCCCCATTACTCTCTGAAGGTACAAGGAACCTCACACTATGACACATATACCAGCACCGTCGCAATTCATTTTATAACTTCAGAGTAGGAAGTGAAGTACCAGCATATTTATGAAGTTGATTTATCTATTAGATATACAAATCTGGTCAAGACAGTTAATATTAGATTACATGATGGATGTGAGAAAGAGGGTAATGCAGGATTCCCACCTCCAACCTTTCGAATGTTGTACAGTTCCATATTCCCGTTTCATTATTGTAAGAAAAGGCTAGTCCTACCTCATAGTTTTGTTTCGATTATAGCAAGGCGTAAAAATTGAGCAAATTTGCCGGGTAAATAATGTCCGAAGGTTGGATTTGTTGGCTCAGAAAGTGTTAGGAAATAGTGAGGACTAATGTTTATGTAAGTTATTCTAGACCTTCACGGTAATAAGTCAGAAGACTGGGTAAGACTACCCAGATTACTCGTAGTGTGTAAGAAATCCATCGGTGATAAAACCGGTAATAGTCAAGTTCAAGTCAGAAAAAGGTTGAATCCGTTGTAGCATGATAATGACGGTAGGATATGCCTGCAAGATAATGGTTATGATCTTGGTTATGATATCGAAAGGCAGGAGGTCATGAATAAGATAGGTCCGACTGCAAGCCAAGAAGTATAGGCCGAGACTTGGCGGTAACCTTATTGACAATGTAAGGCAGGTACCATGAACCCTGACTCAGTCTAAGGAAGATAAGGGGAAAAGCACGAATACCAGACTTTTGGAAAATTGAATCACCTCCAGGTTGATAGAACATCGTATATTGAGGACTAAGCCTCCGGGCTAGCAGGTTAGAATGGTAAGTTGTAGCAAAAATGTTGCGATAAAATGCCCGCAAGGAAGGTAAGAGGCGCAGCATGAGACTCTAATCTCGTGCAGCCTGAAGCAAGGCAGCGGATAGTTACAGGCCTTCAATATAACAACAAGCAAGGTCACAAGGTCTGGATGTTTACCTCACATTCAAGAATTGGTGGACCTTCAAATTATGGGAGCAATAGCTAAGGTGCATGTGTTGTGGTGCTCCCAGAATACTTGAAAATGTAATGAGATGGTACAAAGCCTAGTGACGAGGCCAGAAAAAGGTGAAATAGCAGGAACAAAGTTATCAATATAAGAGATGGTTGTGTCTTCAACGGAATAGAGAGTAATTAATATGAATACAGTCACGGGGTTATCTCACACCAGGTGTATCCTGACCTTATTTGAGTATAATAAGACCAATGAGATCAATTAGGTGCCTTGCAGAGATGAAATTATAGCCAAGTAAGACATGTCAGGTTAAATACCCCCGAAGTAGATGGAGTGTAGAGCCCCAGTGTTTAATAAACTCCCGATAGAGGGCGCAATCTACGACTAAATTTTAGGAAAGGTTGTTTAGAACAGACGGTGACATATGTTAACTTAAGCACGGGTCCTTGTACCCCAAAATTGGTGGCTAAGTAGAATATACAACTCGGAACTCTCGAGGCCCACTATAAATGGATGTGGAAGCCTTATGGATGATAACTTTAGGCAGATAGAGAAAACCTGGACATGTTAAAATGGACTGAAGGAAAAGAGTAAAAACATCGAAGAACGTCTGCCTGACTGCTGAAGTTTGCGAAATCTTATCGCGTGTGCGGCGGAGAAACCTAGGGATTTAATGGTGACGGGGCCTGTTCTTGAAGGTTTCACCGATGAAGGCGTGACGAGATTTTATAAGAAAGGCAAGATCAACCAGAGGTTTATTGGGCCTCATCAGAATTCGCCGAAGGATAAGCCAGGTGGCTTATGGATTGGATTTACCTCCAAAATTAGAATCATTCATCCAGGTTTTTCACGTATCAATGTTGAGGAGTGCATAGGAAGTCCCTCCCGGATTGTCCCAGTCAAGAGCGTCAAATCACTGAGGAGTTAGCATATGAAAAGAAGCTCACAAGTAGCCATACTAGATCGGCAGATCCGCAGACTAAGAACTAAAGATGTTGCTTCTGTTAAAGTATTATGGTGGAATAAGAACTTAGAGGAGATGACCTGGGAGGGAAAAGACGATGTAAACAGATATCCTCAGTTATTTCAGACATAGTCGAATTGTCCAGTTAGAGGAATGTTGTTGTTTTTGTTTCATAAGTTGCATTATATACATGTATATGTGAGATAATTGATTTCAGTCTATTGTAAGTGAATACCATAGTATTGATGCACATGTGGACTTTCATGTGTTTCAGGGTTTTTGGATTGTCCATATTACGGGGGAGACTACGCCCAAAATTTTAGAAAAAGTAATTGCAAGGTTAAGGTTCCTACAAGTCGAAGTTAACATTCGAGGATGAGATGTTCTTACGGGGGAGGATGTTACACCCCGTAAGTTTCTAACATTTAGTCGGCCTATTTGTATGTTGGTTAAGAGTTTTAGAGTTCCATAAGTACAAGGAAGGGCCCGGAAAAGGCCAAATGGAGTGCCAATTTGGGATTTCGCGTGAGGAGGCCAAACCGAGCTGCCCAGAGGGGCAAAGTGGCACAGAGCATCTCCTCCGTGTTAGCCAACATGGCACGGAGCAGAATCAGTGTGATGGGCAGAGTGCCACGTTGCCTTTTATGCTGCCTCAAGTATATAAAGGCCTCACACTTAGAAATTAGATCATTATCCAAATAATCACGGCCAAAACAGAGAGAGTACGAAGAAAATAGATTATTAGGAGCAGGAGACTTCACCTTGAATAAATATTTCATCTGATGTATATTCATTGCTAGATCATGGAGCCATTTTATCCTTTGTGAATCCCACGTATTGCAGTCCAATTTGGTGTTAGTCCCGAAACCTATCCTGGCCTTCTCATTCTCTACCTAGTCGGTGACTCAGTTATTACTCACCTTAGGTAGATAGAAATTTCCTATCGCAGTCCTTCAGAAAGTTACCTAAGCAGACCTAGTAGTGTTAGACATGACCGATTTTGATGTTATATTGTAGATTGGTTATATGCATGTTATGCTTTAGTTGATTGTAGAACCCGTATGGTAGAATTTTGATTTTTGGGTGAGCTACTCCTAGAAAGGTAGTTCAGCAGTACTTGTAGGTCGTTTTGCCTCCTATCTTAAGGATACGAAGATGATCTCTAAGGGTTGTGTACCATCTAGTTTGTATTAAGGATTCTATATTTGAGACACTGACTCTTCAGTCAGTTTCTGTTGTATGTAAGTATTCAGAGGTGTTTCTAGATGTATCTTAGCGGTATCCCTCCAAAAGCCGGAGATTGACTTTAGTATTGACCTTCTTCTAAGTATGCAACCTATATCTAGTCCTCTTTACGGGATGGCTCCAGCTGAGCGGAAATGGAGTGTCTAGCAAGGGTGTATAGATGGACTCTCAAAAGATAGAGACAGTGAAGAACTGGCTAGACCTATTATCCCGAAAGATATTAGGAGCTTTTTGGGTTTAGCTGGCAATTTTAGGAGATTTGTTGAGGGATTTTCATCCATTGCAGCATCATTGACTAAGTTGACTCAGAAAAGGCTAAGTTTTAGTGGTCCGATGCTTGTGAGAAAAGCTTCTTGGAGTTGAAGACTCAACTCGCTGACTAGTTTTGACTTTACACGAGGGCATCAATGGCTTTATGGTGTACTATGATGCATCAAGGATTGCGCTTAGGTGTGTATTGACTGTGTTTATACTAGGAAGCCCAAGATCAGACCCAGGAATTGAAATGGGGAAAAGTGAAAAAAGCGGCATCGGGCATAGAGCAGTCGTGGGATGACTCGTTAGTGCGGCCCACGAGTCATGTTATGACTCGTGGGAGGCTAGTGAGGAAGTCTTTCAAGTTTGAGGAAAGGATCCCCACTAGGGTTACAACGACTCATGGTCAGACCCATGAGTCCGGTAGGTCAGTCGTGGGGTGGGTAAGGAAAGAAAGGAGAAGGAGGAAGTGCACTCGACGGAAGGTCCCCATGAGTTGTGGTCAGTCCCACGATTCATGGGGTGAGTTGTGGTCTAGGAAGGGAAGGTTTTTTTCTTGAAGCTCAGGTAGTGTACCTCGGCCGGCTCCGAGTCGTTAGGTCCCTCATTGGTGCCACTGACCGGTTAATTTCTATGAATTTAGAAAGGGCTTTTCCGTTATTCCTGATTTCCAATGGCCTAAGCTTCTAGCGTTTTGAGTTATGAATAGTGACTTTTAAAGGGTTAAGTTCATGTTAGGCCTCATTCATTCATCATGCAGGTAGAACACTTGAGAGGGTGATCGCATAACGGTATCAATTTAAAATTTCCTATTGGGCATCCAAAGTGTTAGAATCATCTACCAATAGGTATGTAAGGTTATGAATGGGTGATTTATTTCACACCCATGCCCGATCCCTCTATAAATCATGAAATTCTATATGTAATTCTATGGGGTTTTTAACCCAAATGTATGAATCTTCTATTTCTATACATGGAAGTAGGTATGATTTGATTATGATTCTACTATTGAAATATGAAGCATCGGAAAAATTTATAATGTTTTCAATTTAAAATCATGATTCTAGTCTTATGAATTAATAGCCCATAGATGAAATGTTCATGAAAGATAAGACTTGTGATAGTATATGATGATGAGATATTATGATGAAAATCGGGTTTTGAAGCTACCCATGTTTACAATTATGTTTCCAATATGAATTGAGTATTTCTAAGTGTAATGAAGCTTTGGGCAATGCCCACATGTGCATATGAACGCTGATTTTCCCGAATTAAGCTTAACATTGTTTTGGAGTGAACAATCCCAAATATATTTTTAGCTTTTGGTATGTTTTGAGTTATTCCTATGTATAGCTTACCACATGATTTTGGAGCGAAAGGTTCCCAATTATGTTTTCAGCTTATGGTATGTTTAGCTAAGCCTCATGCATGATTTAATATTTGTGATGTATTTGATCATTGATCTTCATTATAAAATGATGTAGAGCATATGCATGTTTTTGGGATAGTGTCTAGCACCGAGTAGGCTAAGGGTCGATCACCTATGCCTCGAGCGCACGCCGACATAGGTTTATACATTATGACTCTTGGACCTCCTTGTGAGCTTCCCCTTCCTGGATGGGCCTTCAACGATATCGGTATCATGGTATCGTCCCTAGCCATGGCAAGGCTTTGGACAGCTCTACCTAGCAGGTGTGATAGTTGTGACCATGCCAAAGCTCTATCGTAGTATGTCCAGTTAAAGACGCGTGTCTCCAATTATTCCTCATGCTTTAAGAGATGCATATTCATTACTCATGAGATATATAAATGGATGTACTAAAGCAGGTTTGACTCAATTTTCAGATTTACTTATAAATGTTAGATTTCAGCTTGAGTCAATTTATTTAGTTATGATGTTATGAGGCATATTTATGTTATATTATGAAGAGATCATGAATTCCAGAAGAATGCATGCAAGACCTACTCTCAGACTCTTAATGATTTATGTTATATTATGCATTGTCTTTAAATGATTTTATATACTTTAGTAGTTTTACTTATATTGCATACCGATTACATTCCATGTCTGCGGCTGCTACTCTATGTTGTACCATTTCACGATACGGGGCACGGCTCCTAGATGCAGCCCTGCTCTTAGTCAACATCTCGAGTTAGCATTCTTATTTGTGGTGAGTCCTCATATCCTGAGGACCATACTATTCAACTTTCCTTTATGTGTTTTAGTTTTAGTTTTGTTGAGTTGGTTGGGGTATTGTCCCATCAACTCATCACGTTTAGAAGGGTTTCAGACATATGTATGTATTCAGCTCTAGATTTCGTATTCTGATGTTATGTTCAAGTTAGACTTCCGCTATGAGTTTCTTATTGGTATTAAGTTTCTTTATTAAGATTAGATGTATGCTTATGCCATGGGTCGACTTGGGGTCTCTCGGGGCTCCTTGTCCCATGTTACCATTCGGGCCCCCGTTCGGGTCGTGACAAACTTTGTATCGGAGCAATAGGTTTGATGTGTCTAGGGTGTCTGAAAGCCGTGTTAAACAGAGTCTTTTTCATGGGTGTGAAGTGCGCCACACTTATGATGAAGAGGCTGTGAGACATTTAGGAAATGTTCCCTTTTTCATGATCTATGTCACAAGATGAAAAGTCTTTCTGTCCTTTTAATTCATGTTATTCGCGGTGCAGAATCATGGCTCCCAGAAAAGAGTGAATAGTAGTAGAAATGGAAATGGTAAAGGCCGAGGATGGAAATGGGAATGGGCACCGTAAGCCCCACCACCCGGAGCATCGAAACCGAGCGTTGCTCATGCTGAGTTTTAGAGGGCACTATTCAGTCTTGCGCAGGCCTTGACCGCACAGATCAATTAGAAGGCCGATTGCACATGTTCTATAAAATAGTAATCACAGCGGTGGCTCCGAGTTAGAGATTTCTTGAGGATGAACCCCGCCGAAGTTCCTTGGGTACAAGGTAAGATGAGGACCCTATCTTGAGTCATGAGGGGGTGAATGGAGTTGAGTGTGCAGAGTTGGCCTCTTACCAATTGAAAGGGGTTGCGCATATATGGTTTCGCCAATAGAAGGATGAAGGGTTTGTCGGAGCAGGTCCTGTCACTTGGCATGAGTTCCATGTTGCATTCCTAGACCGGTTCTTCCTCGTAAGATGAGGGAGTTGGGTTCATGAATTTGAAGCAAGGGAGAATGACTAAACAAGAGTAAGCCCTTGGGATTCACTCGCCTATCGGAATATGCCCCAAAGTTGGTAGCCGATCAGAAGGCGAGGATGGCGGAGTTCAGGCATAAAGTAGCGGTCTATTTGGACTAGGATTGTGAGACCACTATGCTCCCGCGGGATGGACTTTCAACGGATAGTGTTGTACATCCCAGCGAGATGGAGACGACACATCTGAAGAAAGGGAGGCCAAGAGGGCAAGGACCGAGGACCACAGATTCTCACAACCGAGTGGAGTGGTGGGCACCGACAGGCGATCCACCGAGAGATCATCGGCCCCAACATCTTCGGCATTGAGTGGCTGCCATCAAGGCCTAGACATGATCATAGAGAGTGATCATCGGAGCTCAAGGAGTCGGAAGCGTGGACCCATGGGTTCCTAGCATCCCAGCTTGTTGCATATGTGGTCAGGGGCACCTGAGGCCAGTGCATGGCAAGTTCAGGTGCTTGTTTGGGTGTGGGAAGCTCGGACACATGCTTAGAGATTCCCCAGCGGAGTGAGACAAGATCGGAGTTGTGTAGGGCCGACTTCTAGTTTAGCATCCCTCCAGCACGCTCAGCATCGGGGGCATCTACCCAGTACAACTAGCGATCAACGCCAGAAAGAATTATGCTTTAGCATCCGGCCAGGAGCAGGAGGCCTCCCGAGATGTGGTCACTGGTACGTTACGAGTTTCCATATTAGTGTTTATGCTTTGTTGGATCAGGGGAGCTACCTTTTTCTTTTTATGACACCTTATGTGGCGGTAGCTTGAGAGTCAATCCCAAAGTCTTCTTCGAGAACCCTTCCACAGTTTCTTCTCATTGGTGACTTCGATTATATCTAGGCCGGGTGTATGAGGTTGCACAGTCTCAGCCCTTGGTCACCTCCGCATATTTGATAGAGTTATCCATGAACGATTTTGATGTTATTCTCGGCATGGATTGGCTAATTTGAATGTTATGCTTCAGTTTATTATAGAACTCGAATGGTAGAGTTCAAATTTTCGAGTGGGCCAATCTTAGAATGGAAGGGTAGTTCAATTGTGTCTATAAGTCCTTTCATTTTCCTACCTTAAGGCCAGAAAGATAATTTCTAGGGGTTACATGTACCATCTAGTTAGGGTTAAGGATGTTAGTACGAGACCTCGATTATCCCGGTCAGTTCCATTAGTACGTGAGTATCCAGAGGTCTTTCCTGATGATTTGCCAGGTGTTCTTCCCGAGCAGGAGATTGACTTTTAATATTGACCTTCTTCTCGACATGCAGCCTATATCTTCCCTCCACACGATTGGCTCCAGGCGAAGCTAAAGGAGTTGAAAAAGCAGTTGAAGGATTTGTTATTTAAGGGTTTCATTAGACCCAAAGCAGTTCCCATAGGGTGCATGAGTTCTCTTTGTCGAAAGAAAGATGGTTCGCCTAATTTTCCTTTATTTTTCTTGCAACATTGATGCAAACTAGTTCAATCTAATAGACGACTATTATGTGATCACATGACATTCCTTGTGGGTTTCGAACCTAGCACATCGAGGTTTATTTGTTTTGATAACAACCATGTACGCTCTTTCATAAGAGGCATATCTTGGATGTTATCAAAAATGAGGTGTCGTTGTAGGGAATATAGTTTTGATAGGCCTTATTTTATTATTTGAATTGATCTTGCATCTTGATCTGTTTGACTTTTCAATTGTGATTGGTGCCTTCTTGGTTGGAGCAGTATGACGAGAATTCACTAGAAGGAAAGGTTCAATTGACGGACATATGGATCATGAGGATGATTATCCCGTAATGCCAATGTAGCTTAAAGTGCAATTCGCCTACCTCCTACGTTGAGAATGCAATTTTCCATGTGACGAGAGTATAATGCTGCATTTACTTCAAATGAAGGAGCTCTTCGGAGGAATGCCTAGTGAGGATGAAAATATGCATCTGCGCAACTTCTTTGAGATTTGCCAACCCTTAAACATTACAAATATCACTCAAGAGTCAATCATATTGAGACTCTTCCCATTTTCACTCACAGGGCTGGATCTATTACCTCTTGGAATGAACTCACGGAGGAATTTTTGGATAGATTCTTTCCTCCCTCGAGATGTTGCGAGTGAGGATTACATTGCGAATTTTCGACAACTTTGGGGAACAACTCCATGAGGCGTGGTTGAGGTTTAAGAAAAGAGTAGCCATTTGTGCAAACCATGGCTTACCCATTCAAGTTCTACTTCAAAGCTTCTATCGATCATGAATTCTATCAATAAGTACGTGGCAAATAATTTGGCTAGGGGATCCATCATGGATCAACCCTATAGAGTACCCAAGGCATTACTTTATAGAATGACTAAAACTAACCGAGCATGGCACTAGAAGCAGAGGTATCTTCTAGTGGTATTTGCTTCCAATCTTGTGATTGCGGAATTGAGGAAGGAGATGAGGCGGAAGATGAGAAATCTTTCAAAATGATGAACCAACTAGAGTTGATGACAAAACATGTGATGAGCTAGTACAAAGAGTGTGAATGTTGTAGCTACTCAATGCCATGCTCAGTTTGATGATGGCACTTCACCCCCGAGATATGAGGAGGAGTGTCAATACATGTCGAGCCAATTGGGGGATTCTTGCCTTAGGTATCAAGGAGCCAATCAAGGACCTTGGTGCCCGAGGGAGGAGACTCAAGGTTGGAGAAATAGTTATTATCATGGATGGGGGGATAGAGAGAAAAATTGTGAAGGAGAGCTATATCACCGAAGTTCTAACCCCTATGTACCTCCTCCAGCGAGAAGCATCTCAAGGATAGCTTGGGGTGAGTGATGTAGGAATCTCAAATGATTGAGGACATACTATCCCGAGTGTTGAAGAAAGTAGAATCCACTAACAATGGGGTTACTTAGTTGAAAGGGGAGGTGTCTAACCTCTCTCAAATCGTGAGCTCCATCGGCTTTTGTCAAACACCTCCAAAGCGAAAATGAACCATTTGTCTTAACAAATGAACCCCACATAAAGAAAAGGTGCACTTCCTAGGTAATCTTTATTAGAATCAAGAAATACGTCCATTGTATTGAAATCATGACTAAGAGTGGTAAGGTATTGAAGGATGTAGGAGTGAAGTCCAAGAATGTTAATACCCTGAAGGCAATTGATGATTATTTTTTCGATGAGGTGCCAAAAGCACCGGTGTTCTTGGAATTGATGATGGGCAAAAAAATAACATGTCCAAGTGATACTTTATAACTTAAATTAGTCTTGTTTATCTAAGTTATTTATACATTTCATGAAATTTTATATAAATATGAATATATGTCTAACCAACATGATTAGTCCTTGTTTTATAGTTTTTCAATGATTTTTAGGAACTAAATCGGAAGTTGGTGAAGGGAAAGGAATGAAGTCGGAAACGCGGGCGAAAGTCGGCAAGGAGAAGGCCATGGCAAGGCTGGCGCGCCCGGCAGCGATGCCACACGGCTTTGTGCGTGTGCCGCGCCCATCCGTGCCACGCCAATGGGCAAGCGGACGCAGCAAGCGAGCACACGGCATCATGGCCTTGATGCCGTACCACGGCATGCCACCCGTGCGACAAGGAGGTGCCATCGCGCTGCCCGAAGGCGGCGTGACACGCTCCCAACGCGGCAAGGACCGCCTAGGGTCGATTTTGGGCATTTCAGAGAGCCTCGGCGTTTGGGCCGTGTCACGGAGGCGGTGCTCCGCGTTTGCACTCCGTGACGTTGCTTGTTATTCGGGAAAAATTCCTACTAATATAAATAGCACACTTAGGTTTTATTTATAGATATTCTAACTTGAGTCGAGAGCAAGAACGTGGGTTACGAGCGATTGAGGGACCCAGAAAATCTTAGGGTTTCTCTCTATCTCTTCTCCTTTCTTCCAATTGTTTGTATGATTTACACTCATTTAACGATGTTCAATCCACAAATGAGTGGCTAATTTTATTTCTTGCTGAGGTTATGAATTGTTGTATTGAAATGTAATTGTTGATATTTGATTTTTTCATCTTTTCTTCCATGGTTGTTCTATTAATTCTTGTTCTTACTGCATTAATGTTTGGCCAATGTTAATGTATATCTAAAAAGTCGGTTTCATCGAGAGAGAAGCACAAAATTAGAAAGTTGTGAATTAATAGTATATGATCTTTTCTTAGTTTGGGAAAATTGAGAATTGATTTACCTTCAGGATAGAAATATACGAAAGTCATTATTAGTCAAGTGTGGAATCGGTTTTGTATGGCTAGAACATGAATTGCTTCTTATCTGAGAAATGTAGGTGGAAGGATTCACTGTATTCTTAAGTTGGGTTAAATACTTAATCCATAGGCATAAGTTCCGACCTTAACCGGAGAAAAAGATAAACCAATTTGTAGCGATAATTAATTTCTCTACATGTTCGTTTGGCCTCATCATGCTCTCATTCATAGTTTAGACTCACTTGTATATTCATTTTAGACTTAGTATAAAATTAGATAACAAAAAATATAAAACTTTTTCTTTACATTGTTGTACGCATTTTTAGAGTTACGAGTTAATTGACACTAGATTTGCCCCGTAGTCCCAGTCCCTGTGGGATCGATGCTTAGCTTACTTGAGCCACTTACTACTTGTTCGACCACGTGCACTTGCGTGCCAGTCATCCAGACAACCAGAACAAGTTTTGGCGCCGATTGCGGGGACTGTAGTGGCAAAAATTTTTCTTAAGTGTGAGTTTACTATTTCTATATAAGTGCTGACAACAATGTAAGTTTTATTTTCTTTTTTAAATCATTTTGATTTTTTTTCGGACTACCCTTCTGGCATGACCCGTGGAACACAAATGGTTTAAATGGTGAATACTCATATTTCGGTGAATCTTGTTTGAATTGAGGAGGACACCACTTGTAGCAGCATTGTAGCACGTGTAACATATGTAGTGGTCAAGATGGCCGTGAGGATAACTGTCCGAATGTCTCCCCTTCCCGAGCCCCTACCTGATCCTTTGACATTTTTGATGAATATAGGCATGTTGAAAATGAGGACTTGGGACGCCAAGCTCGAGTAGAAGACATGTTTAAACAACTCCTTGAGCAATCAGAGGCAATGAAGAGAGGCAATGGCTTGCTTATTTTTCGTTCAGGAAAGAGGAGAACACAGAGGCTCTAAAAGGATGAGCGTTAAAATCACGGAGATGATTGCTGAGAGTGAAGCTTGTGATAAATTACAGTATGATTGTAGGCGATATTCCAGAGGAACTACAAGAGGAAGAAAGGGTGAATTTTTCAGATGAAGCCCGACAATTACGTCTTGAGTGTCCCCGTGATGAGCTCACTTCATTGGAAAATTCATTCGGGGAGAAGAGGCAGTATACCCCATTTGACACTCTTGGAGAGGCAGGATGTTGATGCGAAGGTGTATACAAATAAGGAGGTCAATCACAATGCAATTTCAGAGTCAAGGCATATTGGACCCCACTCGAAGCATTTTTCGACATTGAGTTTGGGTGACGACATATAAATAGAGTCTTCCAAGCTTATTGAGAAATGTCGAGAGGAGGACCAAGCCCGTATGATACGGAATTCTTTGATCCCAATAGATAGAATGACTTCACTTACTTAAGGACCAATAAACGTCAAGGCGACATCCTCTTGCTTAGTCCTGACAATTTTCACCACCACTCCTAGAACATAAAAGGAAATTAGAGAAGAAATTGAGGGTGAGATTCATATCCTCAAGGTGGAGGAAAAGTGGTGAAATGTAATACGTCGGGGCATGACGTAAAGTTTGCTTGGCCAGGAGCAGCAGGATACCATTTTAATTTGCTTGCATTAGAAGTTGATTTTATTTATTTTTCATCTTTTGTTGTTTGGTGGAAGTTAAGCACAGATGGAGGAAGTCGAGTACCCTTGGAGGAGGAAGCTAACAAGCATGGAAGAAAAAGTGTGGGTCAGACACCCACTTGTGCAGAAGTGAAGAGCATGTTGTTAAGCTAGGCCTAAAGGCCTCGGGAAGTATTTCTCACCTCTTCAAATGTTAATTGATGCTATGAGGACATAAGCATGAGATTCAAGTGTGGGGTGAGGGAAATGTCAGAAATTTCAAAATTTTGTGCCTAACAAATTGTGGTGAATGTAATGCTTGTGAAAAAGTGGAAAAATTTGAAAGAAAATAAAACAAAAAAATTTTGTGAGTCAAGCATAGATTCATCACCCGTTAGTTTTCTTTTCGGTTCTTTTCCGACGGGTTTTGAACCAAAATAATTTTTTTTTGTTTATTTGTCTGTATATAGTTTTCTTGTCATAGTTGGGGACTATTTCCGACGACGAATGGATGACGACCGTCTTAAGAAAATTAGTCAATAGGTTTTAGGTTTTAAAACCATTAATGGAGTACTTGATGTTCTTGCTATGTGCTATACATGATTGTATGATGCAAGTATGTTCAGTGTTAGATCATGCAAAGGTATAACTTTATCTGAGACGCTTAGGCTCTTGAATTTGACTCAATATGATTGAAGCTTAATTCTAAATTCTTAATGATTAGGCTGAGTAAGATCACCCAGCTGAATATGTCTTGAATTGAGCATGTGCCATAAGAAGGGTAAGGTTCTTGAGCATTACGTACTATTGTAGGGATTGTCTAGAACTTGCCTGGTGTGTATATAAAACAGAAATGAAGGATGTGAATTGTAGGAGGTGTTAGGCATTTCTTTGAATGAACCTAAACTTTATCCCTTCCTTACCTACCTTGAATATTTAATCACAGTTAGCCCCATTGAGCCTTGAGCCTATTCTTTGATAGCTACAACATAAGCTGAATCCTTTTTATTTCATTAGCCTTGAATTTGATCCAAAGCTCCTAAGCGCTTAAGTAAATAATCCGAAAGAGTAATGGAGTGAGAAGAATGAAAAGAAGGAAAAGTGGAAGTTGTAGATGTTGAGAAAAGGTCAAAGTGCACTTGTTTGAAAATGGTTGATTGTGTAGGAGTAAGAAAACAAATGAATGAAAAATTATTTATAAAACTCCTTACTAATAAGCTAAAATTGCCCCTTTCAAAGAAAGGGGGAACAAAATAGGAAAAAGAAAACTACCAAGGATAAAAAGGTGAAGTAAGGGAAGGAAAGTTCGCAATAGGCGTGATGTATTAAAGCGCTTAGGAAGATAGTCACTATTACTGGCCAGAATAGTACCTACCTATACCACCAGGTTACATTTATAGCCTAAAAAGTCCTACGCGATCTTACATTCCTTACATCCTCAAATTAGTGAGTAAAACACTAAGGGCAAGCTTATGGGTCATTACATGATGCATGTGAATTATTTGTGAGAGTGAGTGTAATTCTATTCATGTACCTACACATGTTGCTTGGATGTAAAAATTATTTTTTGCGTGTGAAGTAGGTAACTCTCTCTTTCCGTATTGAGGCATTTTAATGAAGGATACAGTTCATGTGGGATCTCTTAATCAGTTAATTTGCAGGAGTTTGCTAAGATTGAGGACGATTCTTGAGGTTAAGAAGTCTTAACATAGTTGTATTTCATTTCATGGATCCAAATCATTACATGCCTTAATTTTAGCTTGTTATCTTAAATAATCATCATAGTCGTAACTTGAATCAACTTGCTAAATTAGTTATGTGTAGTCTGTCATTTACATGAGATGTAAAGGGTTGTTTGAGGACGAACAGGTTTTGCCCAAGGTGTGGGGTACTGATCATGGGCATAATTGCATTTCCAAGTGCTACTTTATAACTTAAATTAGTCTTGTTTATCTAAGTTATTTGTATTTTCATGAAATTTTATATAAATGTGAATATATGTGCTAACCAACATGATTAGTCACTTGTTTGCCTTAGTTTTCAATGATTTTAGGAACTAAATCAGAAGTTGGTGAAGGAAAGGAATGGAGTCGGAAGCAACGGCCGAGGGTCCTAGAAGCGAGAGAAGGCCATGGCAAGGCTGGCCGCCAGGCATGCCACGCTGTGGGTATGCCGCGCCCGGCGCCGTGCCACGCCAATGCCGGGCATGCGCGCGACCGCAGCAAGCGAGCACGGCATCGCGCGCCGACGCCGTGCCACAGCATGCCACCCGCGCGACAAGGAGGCCTTGTCGCGCGCCCAGCGCGGCAGAGACTACCTAGGGTCGATTTTTGGGCATTTTCAGGAGCCCCTCCGCGTTTAGGCCCATGTCATGGAGGCGGTGATCCGCGTTGCACTCCGTATTACGTTGCTTATTGTGCAGGAAAAATTTCTACTAATATAAATAGCACACTTAGGTTTATTTTTGATATTCTGACAGTGGAGCAAGAACGTGGGTTACAGGCAATTGAGGGCAATCTTGAGTTTCTCTCTATCTCTTTCTCCATTCTTCCAATTGTTTAATATAGTTACACTCATTGCGATATTTCAATCCACAAATGAGTGGCTAATTTCACATCTTGCTGAGGTTAGGAACAATTGTAGTGAAGTAGCAATTGTTGATCATTGGTTTTTCATCTTTTCTTCCATGGTTTGTTCTAATTGTGTTCTTTGCATTAATGTTTGGCCAATGTTAATGTATATCTAAAAAGTCCGGTTTCACTCGAGAGGCACGAAATTGGAAAGTTGTGAATTAATAGGATATGATCTTTTCTTAGTTTGGGAAAATTGAGTGGTTACCTTCGGGATAAGTATACCTGAAAGTTGTATTAGTCAAGTGTGGAATCGGTTTTTGTATGGCTAGAACATGAATTGCTTCTTATCACAGAAATGTAGTGGAAGGTTCATGATTCTTAAGTTGGATTAAATACGAGAGTTTTAATCCATAGGCATAAGTTCCGACTAGCAGCTTGGAGAAAAGATAAACCAATTTGTAGCGATAATTAATTTCTCTACATGTTCGTTTTAGCCTCCCTTTATG
This sequence comes from Datura stramonium, assembly GCA_018107945.1. Taxonomy (NCBI): domain Eukaryota; kingdom Viridiplantae; phylum Streptophyta; class Magnoliopsida; order Solanales; family Solanaceae; genus Datura; species Datura stramonium. The sequence continues at coordinate 83,368 of JACEIK010005856.1, forward strand.
CTCACATTCATCGTTCAGACTCACTTGTATATTCATTTTAGACTTGAAGTATAAATTTAGATAACAAAATATAAAAACTTTTCTTTACATTTGTTGTCTGCATTTTTAGGGATTGATTAATTATTTACTTGAGTAGATTTGCCCCGTAGTCGAGTCCTGTGGGATCGATACTTTTCTTACTTGAGCCACTTACTACTTGTTCGACCACGTGCACTTGCGTGTAGTCATCCGGGCAGCCGAACGATACTGAGGAAGGAAAGATGAGCGAGATGTTTATATGATGCCCTCAGATAATGTTCCTTATGAATGTGGGCATGAAAAGACCTAATGACAAGGACCATGCATTAAGTGTTTGCTTCCATATCCACATCGGTTGGCCAAAAAGAGGGGAGGATAATCAATTTCAAAAATTTATAGATATGTTCAGCAAATTATCCATCCATATAACACTTGTGGATGTTTTGGTGCAACTGCCGGGATACGCAAATTTATGAGCTCTTCAAAAAAAAAGAGAGTGGTGGATACGGGCACCGATGAGGTGACCCATCATTGTAGTGATGTGATGACTAGAAACCTTGCTCCAAAACATAAAGACCCTGGGGCATTCACCATTTCCCTGCACAGTTATTGTGCATGTTCAATAAGGTTCTCTGTGACGTCGGTGTAATAATCTAATACCTCTCATAATATTCAAGGAACTCGGGTTAGGAGTGCAAACCTAACTCTATGAGGTTGTTGATGATTGGATTAGGTCAATTAAATGACCCATTGAAGTGTTAGGTGATGTTCTTATGAAGGTGGATAAATTCCTTTTCTAGCCGGTCTCTTGTTGTGCTGGATTTTGGGAATGACATCGAGTGCCAATCATCTTGGGGTAACCCCTGCCGCCCAATGGGGAAGGGCTTTAATTGATGTGGACCTTATGTTCTGGTAGGTGTTGATGAGGTCTGCCTTCAATTATGTCAGCCTATCAAGCCCCTGAATGAGTGTAAGGTTATGAAAGTGCTCCATGGTGAAGAAGAGCATTATGAATCTGTTGATGTTGAGAGTGAATCGGAGGATGACCCCTTGAAATGCTAGAGATTGGGAAGGTATATGTCGTGCCACTACATTAACTAAGGCATTTCTTGGGAGGAAACCCAAGCTTTTTTATCTTAAACATTTTGATGTTTTGTGGTTTTTGATTTTGTAGGTATATTGGATGCACAAACAATGGAGAAGAAGAATAGGGCAGGCACAATGTTAGACCAACGAAATTCCACCGTGTCGCAAGTGATGAACATAATAAGGGGAGAGAAGAGAGAAAACCGATAGTGCAGGCGGAACACCGATGCCAATCCACGAACCGCCGGTGTAGTGCTGACTCACGTTATTATACCTAGAAATTAGGGTTTATTTGGTGATCCAACCAGCGAACCACCGGTGCCAATCCTCAAACGCTTGAAAAATCTCCAATTGATTAATTGTGAACTAAAAGGTAATGGGCACTGACATTAGATACGGCAAACCACTGGTACCTACTGGTGACCGCCAGTCAAGAGCGGGTGCAGGTAAGTCCATATTTTAAAATTTTTGACTGCTCCATGGATAAAACCCAACTACGATATTTAAAATACCAGCCAAAACCCCTCCAAATTGCCATAAACCCTTTCTTAAACCTTTCCATTTCCCACTACATTCTTAACTTCCCCATGAATCACCTTTCCATATTCCCTACCATCAAATCCACCTCGCCACCTATCAATCCCCTTCACTTCTTCTCTTCTACAAAACCCACACTTCATTCTCCCCATTTTATCACTACTCACTCATCTTCTCACTACATTAAGGAAAGAAAGAGTTTGGTGGAAATCCATTGTTCAAGATTTGATCTTTCACCTCTTTTTCCTCAAATCCATTTAGTATGTAACTCTTACTTTTGTTTTGATTATTGATTCACAGATATGGATTAACATTTTAGGCTTGTTAAGATTTAAATGCCTCTACTCAAGTGTCCCCATTTCCCCAATGATTAAGCTTGTTCGTACTTCTCTATTATTCAATATGTGTGTATGTGGGTAGTATTGTGATTGAATGACAATGTGGGTCTTCTCTGTGGAATAATGTTTGCTTCTTAGTGTGTCGGATTTTAGTTGGGGTGAAGTTTGAGTAGCCCAATATGGCCTTAAAATGCACAATTTACCCAATGATAGATGGAGTGACAACTTTCTTAAGGGTAAATTGTCAGATTTCTCACTTCTTTAGTTGTTGCAATGTTGAGTGAATACGTCCTAAATCTGTATGTGTTGTGAATTCTCTGAGTTTGGGTTGAATTTCGTTGCCAGGCATCCACCGGCGAACCGAGGCCCGGCGAAACGCTGGATGAAAAACAGGTTGGTGTTCAGAGCTTAAGGCCACTATTCTAGACTCGCGTTACATCGGCGTTTGCGTTCAGACCATTGAAACCCAAGTGTTTCGCTGGATGATCCCTATGTTCCCAGTGTTCTATAATTATCCGGTAGTTCGCGGTGTCATCCGTGCCTTTGTAGTTGTCTAGCAGATCTTGCTGAGTGCTTAATAACATTTCTACTTTTTTCATCCAATTGATAGGTGTCACGTGATCTTAGGCATAATTATGTGCCCAAGTGCTGTTACCTTTATTTAGTCGAATTTGTCAATTTAATTAATTGTATCATGTCATTTTGTATAATTTCGTGCATAAACTAACCAACGTGATTAGCTCTTTATTTTGTAGGTGAAAAATCCTAAATATGAGCAATAGGATGATACACGAAGATAAAGAAAAGTTCAGGATTAAGTGCAAGGAAGATGGCATCAAGAAAACTTAGAATTGCCTTGATCACACCCTACAACGTGCCTTAACGAGGAAGCGCACTTGATAAACTGTATCATCTGCAGTCAAGTGCGAGAGTGCCAGAGCAGGTATGCCTGCACGACAGAGTAAATAGGTACCATACCCATCCAAGCTCCGAGCCAACAGACGTGTCACGCCCATGCCGCATGCAAGAGGGGATATCCCAACAACCAAGATTCTAGTGATCTTTGCCCAGCGTCGATCCATGTCGCGGCGTGCGGCGTGATGGCCTCCGTACCATGCCCAAAGCTCTCTCCCATGCATGTGAGTCACCCGTCGAAAGTACACCTGCGCGACCAATCCATGTCACGCCATCAATACGCCATGATGGGCAGCGTGGCATAGGCTGGTCAACTGGCTTGAAAATTTCTATTTTTCCCATTTAATATAAATAGGACACTTAGCTCTAAAAGTTATTTTATCATGAAATATTTTGAGAACAACAGAAAAGGAGCGAAGGGAGAAGGAAGAACTCCGCCTAGGGTTCGTTGTTTTTCATTCTCTTTTAACTATTCTTGTAAGTACTTTACTTTAATAATGTTTTTAAGTATTTGTACGAACATGAGTGGCTTAAACCCTTCCTCTAGGGTTGAGGCCACATGATATGATTGTAAATGCATGAATTCTTTATTGGTTCGAGTTTAGATTTTTGTTTTTGTCTTACATTCTTTATTATTATTATTTTTATAACTGATCACCATGAAAACGAACTCGTTAAGCTTAGGTAAAAAGCTCGAAAGAGTAACTCTAGGCTATAGTACAAGAATATTGGGAGCAAATTCTTATTTTATGATAGGATTAAGCGGTTAGGATAAATTATACCTAATTTGCCTTGCTTGATTACTAAACGGGATGAGCTAGACACCGACTTAGAACTGTCACATCACCGCTCGTAGAAGTAAATTTGTGAAGCTAAGTCAGGATAAATGATTAGAGTATGAAAGTCCATAATCAAGGGCACAAACTCCGTAAACCACATCCACTTAGTGAAATTGCTCACGAATTAGAAGGTCACATCCTGCTCAACTCTTAGGTGTTAGACTAGTTTGTCATGTTTAGAGCTTGGGCCATAGACATTGCATTTTAACTGTTGAGACAACAACTGGAAGTTTTCATGCTCAAATCATTGTGGTGTAGCATTGCATGATTTAGGCATTAAATCTAGTTGTTTCTTGTGTCGTTTCTCAATTATTTTGTGATCACCCCTAGATTCAATTCGAATTTTCTGAAATTTCAACAATCCCAGCACTTGCAAGGTTAGTTAGCACTTGAACTTGATTATTAGCTGGAGTGTAATCCCTATGGGTTCCGACATGTGGCTTTGAAAAAAACAAGACGGATTCGGTATATTTATACCAATGGTTCTAAAGAGCCTAACCCGAGTACAGATCGATCTAAATCGCTCTATGCTTTGAGCGGCTAACTCTTTGAAGTCCACTTGATGCCTTTTGAACACCCTTTTCCTTCAGCCCTGATGAAAACAGTTCCCAGTGAGCTTGCCAAGGAAAGCGGATTGATTCCCTCAAACTCTTTATTTCGCAACTAAGCTAAACAAGACCTAACCCTCCTCTTCCACTAATGCCACTTCCTTCTTACCATTTAGCTATTTTCCCTTCGAGAAAGAGATCGAGATACGTGGGAGAGCTTCTTCATTCGAAGGACTTTCTGCTTCAAATAAAATCACATTAAGATGAATTCTCTCCCATGACCCATTCAATCAATGCTACGGGGTATTCACTCGCTTATTGAAAATCTTGCCATACCATATTTTGTATCTAGTTTGCACTCTTGTCCGTCGAGTACATTTAGTAGTGTTGTTGTTCCTTCCTCCATTCTTTGAGTTAGCTACTATTTTTGTCGTGTACTTTTCTCTCTTTCTAATTCTAAGGATTAGAATGCTTCCCGCTAAATAACAAAAAGAAAGGAAAACAGGGAAGAGGACTAAGCTCTGTCCGAGAAGATCGGGTATTCAACTTTCATTCGTCGAGTGGAAAGAGGGGTAGCAGAGGCTGGAATGGATTATTCAACTGATCGATTTGTCTGCCCCAAAACTTGTGCTTCCGCGGAGTATATGGTTCAACCCGGGCTAGCTATGGGAACAACATGAGCACAAGGACTCCGTTTCAGGTTCTTCATTGACTGGATAAAGAGTTTCAACTAATAGGGAGGTTCTTTAACTGGGTAGTTGACTTAGTAGATAAAATACCGGCGCTCTGCGTCAAGTAGGATCAACTCCACCTTAGAGATCTTCCAAATCCGCAACTACAAGCTCTTGAGTGGGAATAAGTCTCCTACTGCTGATAGGTATGCAATCGAAGAATCTAAAGATCTGCGAGATATGGAGAGGATATGCTCAAGCCGGACCTCATCTCAATTTGCACATAGATTTTCTACCTCTTTATTTTATTGGTCAGGCCATCGTTAACCTTTGTGGTGGATCGACAGTGCGCCTAGCTAGGAGTGAGGTTGGTGTCACCTCCCGTGCGCTAGCTGTGGCTTCGCCGGATGTTTATTTGCCCTCTCCTTCATAGAGCAATGACTAAGGGCCGGGAATTGATTACATTAGTAGAGCCTGAAAGTAGCACTTGTCTCGATTCCTACCATAGACGGGTATACATTTCATCCATATCGCCGGCCTCACATGGGCGGAGATGCTTATGTAGCATATCACGGCTTCCTAAGATGCTAGCCACAGGGGCTACTATTTCTACGGGATATTATTGGTGGAGCAAGAAGAGCGGAGATGAGAGATATAAACTAGCTAAGATTCCCTCAAATCGGTGTATGAAACCGTGTTGGTACCGTACAATTGAAGAAATCGCCCCTGATCATGCCTCGAAGAAGGCAATTCACGAGGAAAGGTCTCACTCGAAATAGAAAAGACAAAGATCACAACCGGGGGCATGACACGTTGCGAGGATGACTCTGCTTTGACTATAGAATAGATGAGCATGACATGCCATAATTAGACTAAAAAAGAGAATGAATCGAGACGGACAACAAATTGTAACTTTATGGAATTGTTTTGCTTTCTATGGATTCCCCAGAGAGGGAGAGGGCCCCCATTGTTGACACATAAATGGTTGAATCGAGTTGGTGAGATTAGATTGGTGCCATCTATGTCTTTCCCGTCACAGGTCTCACAATGGACCACCCAGCCCTATCACATGCCAATGAAAAAAGAACCTAAACCGAGGTGCTTTCTCAGGCTCAGGAATGAGTGGTGAACCAGGAATCGCTCTCCTTAGTCATAGTTAGGTTAGGCCTACTTCTTTCAAAACAAAAACTGGAATGAATAGCCAAACCCCCTTCCATGAAAGTGAAAACAACCGAACCTGCGGGTAGCGTTGCCTCGTTTCCGCCTTCATGCGACTAGTATGATTTTATTTAGCTTGCTTATCGTGAATCATCGTTCCCACCTTATAGAGAGGGATGTCGCTGCTTCTCTCTTTTGATCGTTGTTCTGTATGAATGGAGTTTCACAGTTTTCCAAGCGTTCTCGGTCAACTTCTTGGTCACTCAGTCGCTTGCCTGTCACTCTGACTCTCATCCGATCTCTTTTTTGATGTTTGTCCAGTAGCTGGACGACAAAAAAAAAGAGAGGAAATTTTATAAATTAAATTTAAATAGTTAAAAAAAATTAGTCACGTTTTTTTTATTTTTTGAGTGATTCCTTCTTTCTTCCAACTTTGAAAGTACAGATAGATACTATCATATAAAAAGAAGAAGTGGTCTGAATAAATCAATGAAGTTAATTTTTCAAAAACATGTTCAGAAAAATGAGAAAAATGTAGTTTTGAAAAAAAAAAAGAAATCCATTTATCATTTAGACGAAAAAATATTATGATTCTTAATAACTCAACGGGCCCTTCCCCTTGAATCAAAAAAGCAAGAATCCGGTGAAGTTCTTACTCACGTTGACAACTCAATTCATTCGTTACTGAAGGGATGAACCCAATCTGGAATATGAACCATAAAAGAAAATACCTATTAAGCCAGATTACAAGAATATCGGCTACGGTACCTATTATCAAGAATCCTTCAGTAGTATCGACATTTACCACTTCCTCAGATATCATCTAGTGGTCATGCTAGAGACATAAACAGTCATGGATAATTAAATTATGAGATCCTTCCGAATGAGATAAGAGAATTTTATTATTCTCTTTCGTTTTCTTAATTGAAGAAATAATTGGAAAATAAAACAACAAGTACAAAAATGAGTAATAACCCCAAATAGAGACTGCTACGATTCAATTCAACATTTTGTTCATTCAGGTTTGATTGTGTTGTAGCTCTATAATTCGGATTAAATTTATCATTTGATGAACTGCATTGCTGATATTGATCCCAAAAAAGGAAGCGGTAGAGTATAGCTAGAGGCATGAAAAACCAACCATTGTACTTAAATTGGATAGGTTCGATCTATGTCATTAGGGCCTCTAAAATGATCTACTAAATTCATCGAGTTGTTCCAAAGGATCAAAATAGCAAGTTATTAATAAAATTCCTTGTCAGCTCTCTCTAAATACTCATTTTGGCGAGGCTTCCAAAAACATCATAAGCTAAACCGGTGCTGACAAATAACAACCCGCAATGAATAGGGAAGGCATAGTAATGCTATGAATGACCCAGTATCGAATGTGGTAATAATATCAGCAAACGAATGTTCTCCACCGTACTTCCAGACATGATGAGCTCCACATATTCTTGTGATCAAAGAAGATCGATTTTGTAAAAAGATGAGTTTAGTAAGCCGGTAATTCACTGAAATTTTCATCTTTGTGAGATCGTCAATATTGTACCGAGGCGTCTTTATAATTATACCGAATCAGTATAGCTATCCTTCTTCTGGCACAGCAACACAATTTGAATAAGTATCAAAAGTAAGTACTAAATAATTTCTTTTTTGCTTTACTTGTTAATGTAAAATCATCGTCCATTCAATAGAAAATTCTTTCAATTCAACAAAAAGAGAATTTCTATATCTCGCATCTACTTAAATTGTGGGAATAGAGGGATGTACAGATCAATTCGACTTTGAACTTTTCCATCTAGAGATAGTTTGCCCTGAGTTAGGATACGGAGTTGGAAGAGAATGCTGACATATCGAGTTCATCTTCATCAAATGCCAAGTTCTCATGATTTTATTATTTGCCTCTCTTTGCTTGGAAGCTTCAAGTTAAACCGATCCTCGGGTCAGTAAAATGTCACTCTTCATTTCCGATCTTATTAAAGGAGGAAGTAAGCAGATCAAGAGTTTCTACGTACTTTCGTTATGGAGAGTGCGGGCGGGGGACAGCGGGGAGGCCGGCTCCATGACCCCGTTGGTTGCCGAAGATGACCCCTCGCCTTGGTCTCCAAATAAGTTTTAATAGTCAAAATCACCTTAAAACAAAGAACTAAGTTGGAGATGAGGGTGATGAGTTGGGATATTTTTAAGGCGGGGGCACGGGGTTATGGTCTTCTTACTTTATGTTTTCGGAGTCAATTCATCCCTCGATCAAGTCCTAACTAGAAATATCTTAAGAGAAGAAGAGAAATCATTTGGATTCAAGGCGAAACCCCTCTTCGTTGTTACGCAGTTCTTCTGCTCTAATCTACGAAATCGAAGGTCAGCTGATTGAGGAGTTAGTATTGATTCATGCAAAGATGCTCCTTTGAAGCTAGAGTAAGGAATTATCCTCATCACCACGAAAGCCAGTTGCTCTGTTGTTTTGCACACCTACAGAGAGAGACTCAAAAGTACAGAGCTCAATCGAAAGAAGGAGAAATCAACTACTCAGAACTCTCATGCCCCAGGAATCCTAGTTACAGTGAGAGGGTACGAGCTAATCTTTTACTAGAGGGACAGCTGGCGAAAAGCATAGAGCGTGCGGGACTTCAAAGGGACATTGACACTTTGATTCATGGCGAAATCGAGAACATTTGAAAGGGAAATGGCGGTTGTTCATGCAACTTTTTGGAAATGGCCGGAAATATAGTCCAGTGCCGCGAAGGTGATAATGTCTTACGATCTGTAGATCTCCGCGGAGACGGATACGGAAACCCTCCGTAGATGGGTGGAGAATATAAGAGCCTTTATCTCTAAAGGTACTCATTGAGAATACCGGCCAAATTAGTTTGTCTACCACATTCTTTCATAACAGAGTCGTTATTCCCAGCTAGCATAAGTCTCTCGTGTGAGCTGAAGAGATGCATTTTTGGTAATGGTGGTATTAGACAAGCTCTAAAGGGAATAATCTCTTTTTTATTTACGTATTTCTTTCCCATGACGACTAAGAACAGGGAAAATACAAAATTTCACTTCCAATTTGGGACCTCAACATCTGCTGTTCATGGTGTTTCACGATCAGTATTGGAAATTAACGGAGAATTGGTTGAACGTGCGGAACCACATATTGGATACTCCAGTGTTGCATGAAGCAGTTGATGCCCGGTGGCTCCTATCTTTCGCTAGCTATGCCCTGCTTGGTCCCCCTCACGGCACGGTGGAGTTATTAGCACGTCATGAGCACCGGGCTACAAGAGGCGGTTGAGCAACCCAAGCGAACCTCCTTACCTTATTCCAACATAGGGACAGAAGGGAGAAGGTTGTAAAGGTGACCTCGTTATCCATACCTCTGGTCGTATTAATGGAGGACCAACCGAACCGAGTTTTCACGAGCGTTGGCGGGTTACGGAGTTCCTGTCAAGGGTGCTAGCGCATACCCAGGGAGATCATCACCACACTGCACCTCACATCTCGGCACAGTGGAACGTGTAACCCTCCTTTCTGTTCTATTCAACTAAATTTGTTCCTTTAATCCATAGCTTAAAAGAACACAGCAGCGAGGGATTAACCCCGCCCCATACAGCTTGCGGGAGGATGGCACTACACTGCAAAGACGTGCAAGCAAGCTGCTTCCCATGAGCAAAGCGTGGTAGGCACACTTGCCGGGAGCATAGCATAGGGAGGAAAGGAGCCAGACGGTTGAAGAGGCCAGGGGAGGCCGGGTCATTTGACAGAAATGGAAGGATTTTCCCTATTAGAGAAGGCCCTATGGAGTAAAGGGAAGTGGATGAATTCTTGGAAAAATAGGGAGAGAGCCTTAAAAATAGAAAATGAGATAAAGCAAATTCCATGAATAGATAGAGTCAACGGTATGACAGACAGCGCTGCCTACACGCGAATTAGCTCCCGAGGTTGAGCAGTCTCAATTTTCACTGCAGGATTTGAGAATGAATGCTGGGCTAGGCCACCTCGTTGGCATGATCCGCATGCGGGAGACCACACGTACGATTTTAGGGATACGGTCGGAAAAACTGGCAGCGCCCACGACTAGAGGGCGAAAATTAGTAGAGTACAAAACTTATCTTCAAGCCTTACCTTATTTTGACCGTTCAGAGGGAGATCGCGAGGTCACTGAATGAAGTCGTCCTTTTCTTTCGGAGGTGCTGACCCGCACCGAGGATGAGATGACTAAGTGACATATGGAATATAGGCAGCACAACTTAACATGTAGTAGAAGGAGATAACATGTGCAACCAACAACCCACTAAGGCTAACCTATCTACAACTACATCCCCGAGCGGTAGTCAAACGGGGGTGTGAATGCGGAATGCCAGTGGAATGATCAGCCGGACAGAGGCTAGGGCTGCTTCCTTCCCACCGTGTCCTTCCTTGTGTGTCGAAGATATAAATAGAGTGCACCGGAAAAAGAATGGGAAGCTGGATCGATCTATTCTATGGTGGAGCATCCGAAGCATAGCTTTACCAAACACACACGATCTTTGCCGAGAAGATAGGAGCATTCGGTGGAACCGGTGAACCTTGCTTCTTGATAGATGTGTGGGACAGAGGGCTCGTGGTACCTGCTGCCCACCCTTCCTCCTCTGCTTTGAGAATCTTGTGAACGGAGAGTTGGCAGAAGAGAAGGAGGTCCTCATACGGAGTTGCACACTTACTTGGCGGTGCGGGGGGCGGGAATGGAGTGAATAAACTCCCTTGTGGTCGGAAAAATAACAGACGAAGCTTTACTTAGATAGGGCTTTGATTGGTCATTTTTTTCTTTGTGATTGGAAAGGAGGGAACCTGGGTATGTTATAGAAAGGGAAGGCGGAAGCATCGAATGGCGAAGAGAGGCGCTCGGCGAGGAAGGAATGGGAAATCGTCAAGGATGACTTCTTTGTTGGCAGAATGAAGGGCTAAATAGCGAGAGTGATTCTCTGAGCCGGTCTGGATTTCCATTGCCTCCAACGAGCTTGGGTCGAGATAGCTGATAGCACCCTTTTCCCCTCTTCCTTACCGGTAAGGCAATCTTCTCTTATGGCCTTCACCCCCCCCGAAATAGTGAATGAAGCCCCTTTAGTCATTCATTACTTCAAGCGAGGATGATCCAAAGCGTTTCCCCCTCTATTCGAGGCCGGATGGCCGCGCCCTAAACACCCAACCTTCATGCTAGAATTTCTATTGGTGAATGTCAGAACAAGAAGTTGATGCTGAAAATTATCATTGTTGATAGAGAAAAGGAAGTAGAACTCAAAAAAAATTGATGTGGCGAACACACAGAACCCGAGGACAAGACACCTTGAGGATGCCAGGTGATCTATTAGATGGGCCTTAATGACATTAAGGAGACCCTTGTGCTCTTAACTACTCAGCACAAGCCAATGATGGAGCACATAACATCAAAAAACAAAGATGTTGTGGGGCTGCGAGAAAACTACTTGACAATAATATCGCACGGAGTGCCGGAATAGAAGAAAAAGGCATTTTTGACTACTCCACCAACTTGAAGAGATTCTAATAATGGAAGCTGGTCAGAGGCAAGCCAACTTTGATAGATTCTTTTGGGTGATGAGATTAAGATGAGTCTGAAGGAGGGCATAAGAGAGATGTATGCACATGCGGACAAATTTCGGGAACCTGTGTCCCAGGGCATATTTATATGCCCAAGGGATACTCAAATGCATCGAGTTTTTGCCTTGTTTATCCAACAATGTTAGGACATTCTCATGTAAATTGTAGGAAAGTGTGAAATTATACTAACCAACATGATTAGCGTTGTTTTTCAGAAAAACATACTTTTATGGAGCTAAGATGCATGTTGGGAGGAATGAAGATGGACACGGGCGAGCAAGGAAGCAGCTGGAGAAGCAAGAAATAAGAAGCTCCGCGATGGAGCAGTGACACGCTGCCATCGCGGATGCATTCTGTCGAGAGATATGATTTCAAGAATTTCGAGGAGAAGGTCCTTGTCGAGCGTAGCGCGTTGGAATTAATTTCCTGGATCTTGACATTCCGGTGAAGGTGCGGCGTTGCACCGTGGCACGCTAGGCATGCTCCGCGTTGCATGTCTACCACGTTGGGGCAATTACCTGGACAGCTAAATTCCATGGAGCCTACGCATTTTCACCGTGTCATGGGCGTGCTCCGTGATGACCTTCGTGACACGTTGCTTGTTATTCGGAAAAATTCTCCCAGTATAAATAGAACACTTAGGTTCATTTTTAATTATTCTGACTTGATGGAGCAAGAACGTGGGTTACAGGCAGTTGAGAGGACGAAAATTCTTAGGTTTCTCTATCCCTTTCTTCTTTCTTTCAATTGTTTGTATGATTTACCTCATTTAACGATGTTTATTCCACAAATGAGTGGCTAATTCCATTTCTTGCTGATTGAACAATTGTATTTAAATGGAATTGTTGATTCTTTGGTTACACTTTCATCTTTTCTTCTATGGTTGTTCTATTTAATTCTTGTTCTTACTGCATTAATGTCTGGCCAATGTTAATGTAAATCCAAAAAGTCAGGTTTCACCCGAGAGGGCAAGAAACTGGAAAGTTGTGAATTAATAGGATATGATCTGTTCTTAGTTTGGGAAAATTGAGAATTGATTTACCTTCAGGATAGAAATATACCTGAAAGTCGTATTAGTGAAGTGTGGAATCCAGTTTTTGTATGGCTTGAACATGGGAATTTCTTCTTATCACAGACATGTAGGCGGAAGGTTCATGATTCTTAAGTTGGAGTTCATTGAGAGTTTTAATCCATTGGCATAAGTTCCGACTAGCAACCGGAGAAAAGATAAACCATGTATATCGATATTTAATTTCTCTACATGTTCCTTTTAGCCTCAGCATGCTCACATTATAATGTTCAGACTCACTTGTATATTTATTTTAGGTTTGTAGTATAAAATTAGATAACAAGATATAAAAACTTTTCTTCACACTGTTGTGTGCATTTTTAGAAGTACAGTAAAATGAAGCACTTGAAATTTTGCCCTGTAGTCAGTCCTGTGGGATCGTCACTTAGCTTTATGAGCCACCTGCTTGTTCGGCCCGTGCACTTGCGTGTAGTCATCGAGACAGCCGAACAACTTTTTCGGCGCTGTTGCATGAGGACTGGTGGTGAAATTATAATTTTTCTTAAAAGTGTTAGTTTTCTATTTCTTTATTTAAGTGCTGACAACGTGGTTTTGATTTTGCGAGATAGCAGTTACATTGAACACTGGCAAAGACAAAGAGCTGGTGGATCCATCCTTAGAGCCGGAAAGACAATTCCATCGCCAACGGAAAGCTCTAGAAAAGAAAACTGCAGTTGCCTAGACAAACAATCATGGAGCAACCCACAGAATCCACCACTTGTGCGGGCGGTATTAGTGCAGGAAATGGCAGCTCGGCCAGTTCGCGATGTGGCAATCCACATGCTAGCAATGTCACATCTAGCATTTGCAAGCCTGAGCCCAGGAGGAGGTTCGAGCTTAAACAGAACATGGTGCAATTGCTGCAGACAAGCGGGCAGTTCACAGGTCTCCCTCACGAGGATCCACAACAACATCTTCAAAATTTTTGTGAGATAGAGTAACCTCCACTCCTCGCTGGAGTGTCAGCGAACTATGTCAGGCTTACACTGTTCCCATTTTCACTTTTGGGAGAAGCCGAAAGGTGGTTGAGAGATGAGCCACCGAACTCTATAACCACATAGGATGATCTTGCAAAGAAGTTCTTGATCCGGTTCTTTCCTTGATGCATGACAAGACTTAAGTCAAATTCTAAGTTTCAAACAAGAGAAGGAGAGAATGTATCAAGCTTGGGAGAGATTCAAATCGTTGTTCTTGGGTTGTCCTCATCACCACCAATCCAATGATGTGCTGGTGCACACTTTTATTGAGGAGTTTGGAACCCCACAAAAATCTTGCTGGACTCGGTAGGTTGGGGACAAGCATTACAGAAAAGACTTATGAGGAGCTGTATACTTTGCTTAATCGTATTTCGCAGGAAATCCGAGTGGAATGCGGATTCTTCAAGGGAGGAGAAAGGAAGCGGCTGGAGTCTTGGAAGTGGATGGGTTTACGGCTATCATTGCACGAGATGCTTCACCTTGCGGAAATCAACTCAACACCCTTCGGCAACATGACCCGAGTCAGTCTCAAGCCCCAGTAGATCTGCAGTGCAACGATTTGGTGTGAAGTGTGCAGAGTAATGAACACTCAGCTGAGTGTTGTGGAGCAAATCTCATTGAACTTTGTCGGTAATGCACAAGGAACAATCCTGCTGATATGGTAACAGCTATAATTCTAACTGGAGGAATCACCGAATTTCTCTTGGGGTAGCAACAACCATTAGGGACAGAGTTCCGGAGGTGCAGAGGAATCAGGAGGACACAGAACTATCAGTCACGATTATAGAAACAACAATGCCCCTCCTCCCACCACCCATCACCCAGCGTTGAGGAGATGTTCAAGACATTGATAGCTAAGCCAAGCTCAATTGCAGGCTGACTATGTTAAATTGGCAGTCGAGGTCAAGAATAATCAGTTAGCTACCAAGGCGCTGGAGTATCAGTTTGGGCAGTTTGCTGGAGCCCAAGGCACCAGGCCTAGGAGGACTTCCCAGCGACCTGACCCCAACCCCAAGACGGGTGAATGCAGTGACCACAGTGGTTTGCAGCTGAAGGAGTGGAACCAGAAAGACCACCTCCGTAGTCGGGAGCAGCAGTTGTGGAGAGGGAGAAAAATGATGAGAGGGAAGAACAAGGATGCTGAACCGGAAAGACCTCCACCCCGTTCCCTCAACGACTAAAGAAACACAAGAGGCGTGTTTCAAAAGTTCATGGAGGGTGCTTAGAAGCAGGTACACATTAACTTACCTCTTGTTGATGTTTGCTTGAGAGTGCCTAAGTATGCAAAGTACATAAAGGACATCGTGGCCAACAAAAGCAAGCTTACTGAGTATGCCACGGTGGCTCTTACGGAGAGTGCACTTCCAGGATACGGAAGCGATTGCCTACAAAGCTCAAAGACACAGGGAGCTTCACAATTCCAACTAACAATCGGGCAGAGTATCCGAGTTGCGGATTATGTGATTTGGGAGCGAGCATTAACTTGATGCCGACCTCAGTATTCAAGAAGTTGGGGCTAGGGAGTCTAGACCAGCAACGGTGATCTTGCGGCTTGCGGGGTCGTTCTTTGGCAGACCAGACGGAATTGTGGAGGACGTGCTGGTGCAAGTCAGCTCCTTGATCTTCCCGGTAGATTTTGTAGTGCTGGACTTTTTGCAGGCCGAACTGGCCAAGTCCCATTTATTTTGGGCGTCCTTTGCTTAGCTGCAGGGAAACGCTATTAGACGTGGCTGCAAAGGCGGCTCACGTCTGAACATATGATAAGTGAGGTGGTCGTGTACAAGGCCACCAAGCTCCCCGGCCGTGTACGGGGAACTCTCGGTCATCAACGTGTTTGAGCAAGCTGGAAGTTGCTCCGGGCGTTGAGTCTCCGGGGTTGGTGGGACGACCCCTGACGGGGGTAAGCTTGACAAGGGTGAGTACGGAGTCGTGGCTTGTCCGTCACCTAGGGGCAGGAATGAGCTTAAAAAGACGTCGAAGGCCGCGACAGTAAGCCAGGCGCTGCACGGAGGCAACCCGGTGAATTTTTGTTTTTATGATTGTGAAAAAAAAAGAAAAGAAAATATATATATGTATATGTGTGTAAATATCAAAATAAAATATTATTGTTCTTCAAACCTTGGGATTCTAACCGATTTCTTGGTGCAAGATATATTTCAGGTTGAAGTGGAGGAAAAAATGCAAGGGAGTTCAAAGGAAAAACGAGGTAAGAAAAATTTTTAAAGTGGCAAAAGCAGTAGCTGCGGTAACGTGTCACGGAGGTGGTGCTCCTCGACCTCCGGCTGACACGTTGAGGCAAAATCTGGAAATTTACAATTCCAGAATACTTACTGCGCGATGGCTCCGTGTCACGGAGGTGATGCTCCGCGTTACCCTCCGTGACACGTTAGCTCGTCCTTCGCGTCAGTGCACAGATGCGGGCGACCGCGCGAAAAGTCCCCCTTTTAACACACCAAAAATTGCCTCATTTTTCCCATTTCCCATCTCCCTCGACAAACACCCAAAATTTCCCCTCCTCAACATTAGCACGGACATGACACAAGTTTTCTTCAACTTTTCTTCATATCATCAGTAAGGAGTATGTTTTCTAATTTCATCTCAATTATTATCGATTTATTTTCGATTGTGAGCATGAGAGAAAAGAAAACCTTGCCCTAAGTATAAATTGAGCTTAAATTCATTTAAGTTGTGATTATTGTTCATTGTATCGTTGTGATTATATGAACACGAAAGCCATATTGAATTGAATTTTCTGAAATTATCGACTAGTGTTGGAATGTGAATAGGAAGAGATTGAATTGAGGTTGAAATGTGGAAAATTGTTGGGTTGTGCATGTTGGGGGAGGTAAATCGCGTAGTGCTTAACATTATTGGGCTAAAGACGCGATAAATTTTCGGGGAAACAAAGTGTTGAAACCATGAAATTGTAAACATATAGAAATTGAAATTGCTTAGGTTGAGTTGATAGAATTTTTTTTTTCCTTTTCTCTTTCTTTTTCGCTAAGTGCTATGTGATGAAATGTGATCGATGGTAATGATGGGATTGGCACAATACGATCCCGGTAGTACTTAGAGGTTATACCGTTGAATTCTCACGAATGCACGAGTCAATATTGTTTGTGTTTGTAGTTGTTTTAGTTTCCTGTTTTGTAAATAATAAAATAAGTATGTTCTTGCCTTAACAACGTAATCGTGGTAGAAAACTAAGTGTGGGAGCTGGCCAAACTACTTGGCAACATTCGAAGCTATTTAAATTGACTGACAGCGTTGGGACTGTCCTGCTTTCTTTGACAGGAACAATGGCAAGCAGGCGAACAAAGGTAAGTGCGCATCTACATCGGGCGCCGAGAAGAAAGAGGTTAGGCGGAACGGCGGAGTCAGCGGCACCAGCGGTTCCACGCGGCAGCGCGCCATCACGGAGACGATGGGTGACGGAAGGAAAGGAAGAAATGGTACACGAAGCACAGAGAACAAGTACTTCCCTAAGGAGCATATTGCAAGGACCCGTGGCACAGGAGTTCCCCCAGATTGTACGGATTGACATTGTCGAGTGCGCTTCATTTTTAGCGAGCCCAAGGAGTGCAATCTGCACTTGATTGGAGTTCTGCTATGCAAATTGGAACCCCGACGCTCCGCAGTCACACCATTAGATAAGGGCGATTTGTCACCGCAGGCCTCATCACTTAAATTCCATACTGGGGGCGCAGAACACTGATGCCCATGTACTCCGACAGCTGAATATCACTCCACCTTATGCGGATCTCCAGACGCGTGGAAACCCAGTCGGCACGCTGGAGCAGGCATAAGGAAGGGGCTACCATCAGACGTACACCTACTCACAGAAGAGCAGGGAAGCCAGGATCTGGCCTGAAGATCGTTTGTTCCTGTTTGATTTCGAAAGTGCACATGACGAGATATGCAAGGATCAAGTATGCCTGGTGTATGCCCTGATGTTTGATTTCGGGGGTGCACATGACAGATGTCACCCGGGATCGCGTATGCCTGGTGTATGCCCTGATGAAAGGGCTGGAGATAAATGTAGGGGCGGTGAAAATATTATGACCCTATTTTTGTGTGTATGTTTTGTATCGTAAATATCTTTGTGAAGCTGTGTGTGCTGTTGAATGCTGTTAGCCAGTGTGTAAATAATTTTTTTTTTCGAAATCATCGATATTTTTAAAATTTTCGTTAATTATTTTTATCATTGGGTTTCTCGGAGTTTGTTTTCGGTTCTTTTACCGAGAAGAGTCCCATTGAACCGAAGTC